>BPLR01012075.1:0-166677 GCA_021605095.1 Caerostris extrusa | reverse complement strand
GACAGATACGTTTGAATTTCTAAAAATATATTACATTTAAAGATAGAAATACTGAAAAGCTGCTGGAAAAGTACATTTTTTCTTGGCATCGTGTTTTGCTATGAGAAGGGCTTTAAACTGTCTCGACAGTTCTGATCGAATAACTGTAGCTTTACCAGATTCTAGGAAATACTCCTACGCCATTCATTCAAAGCGATGTGTTTTAAGCATGACCTTGGCATGGTTTGGCTATAAAAGATGTCAAAAATGCATAATTTTTATTTATGAGACAGATATTTTTGCATAACAACAAGGATATTTCGTCACAGAAATAGGGTTCGTAGTCATCTTTTATTTGGAAATAGAAACTATTGAACAATTTTTGAGGATTTGAAATTCTAATAAAACTTTTCAAATGGAAATTTTTGCAAAAAAATAATAAAGAGAGAGAGGTACGTGTTAGGCTGTTTAAGAATCTTTATAACATGATGAAACTTAACATAATCCTTTTTTAATATACTAGCATGTGAATTTTTTTTTTTTCTAAATACGGTTTTAGATTTTTACAATTTTTACGATTACGGAATTTTTGCTAAATACGGATTTTCTCAGCAAAATTAAGAATATAATTTTGTGGGTTTTTATATTTTTATAATTTTTAGTGAAAATTATTAGTAGGTTATATTTTAGTGAGCAGTGAAAACCTAAAAGTTCACCAAGTTCATTGTACTAAAGAATTAACTGAACATCTACTGAGAATTTTTTACTATTTATAGGTGTAAAGGAATTTAATAGTTTAATATTTCAGTAATGTACGTTATAATTAAATATATGAAATTTTTCTAATATATCGACGTTATATTTATCGTAGTATAGATACGACATACTGTTAATTTAAAAAAAACTTTTACTCGAAATAAGTTCAACATTTCGGACCTAAGACTCTCGGTGGATAATGTGTAGAATTTCTTAACTAAATGTGGCTGGTTCGAAAATCGGTAAGAGATACAGAACCGAAAGCTGCTATTTCTATGCCGGGAATGGACACGATATATCTGTGGTTACAATGGCCTTTGATGGGACAGGAACGCTTAGCCCTTGACGGCCGAGTGACTAACATTCTGACGCTCGGTGCTAGGTTTCGGATTTGAGATCTGGCAATGCCCTGAATATTTGTAGTGGTCCGGAATCCACTTTAAACAGTAGTTACCGGTCTAATATGATGGTAGATCTTTGGTCATAGGGTTGACAACCCTATCCTATAAAACAAGAAACCATTTCCTGTCTCGAAATTTTCCACTAGGCAGACGGCCTTGGCATACCGTGGGCTGTTGTGCCAAAGAGTTAGTTAGATTAAATAGCAACGCTTTGTGTGCTAAATTATGTAATCTGCTTTAATTATGTAAGGATTTCGAGTAATTTAGAATTTACTATATATAAACCTTGTGGTTTTCAATAGATAGAAATCCGGAATGCTTTCAGCAAGTGTAACGAAGAATCTGCTAAATATCTGCTGTTGTAGTGCTAAATGACTTCAAGTTAATGTGCCTGACAATAAAAAAACAACGAAACATTTAAACTCAATATGATAACAATCATGGATATAACATTATCTCTTGAATATACAGTCATAAAAGCACATGCATTTCAGAGTGTAACGATGAATTTGCTGCTAATGTATATCTGACTGATATACACTGAAGTGACAAAAGTCATGGGATACCTCTTAATATCGTGTCGGCCCTCCTTCCGCCCGGCGAAGAGCAGCAACTCGACGTGGCATGGACTCAACAAGTCGTTGGAAGTCTTCTGCAGGAATATTGAGCCATGCTGTCTCGATAGACGACCATAATTGTGAAAGCGTTGATGGTGCAGGATTTTTGGGCACGAACAGACCTCTCGATGATGTCCCATAAATGCTCGATGGGGATTCATGTCGGGCGATCTAGGTGGCCAGATCATTCGTTGGAATTGTCCAGAATGTTCTTCAAACCAATCGCGAACAGTTGTGGCCCAGTGACATGGCGCATTGTCATCCATAAAAATCCCATCGTTGTTTGGGTACATGAAGTCCATGAATGGCTGCAAGAGATCTCAAGTAGCTGAACATAAGCATTTCAATCAATGTTCGGTCCAGTCGCACCAGAGGACCAAGTCCATGCCATGAAAAAAACAGCCCACACCATTACGGAGCCACCACCAGCTTGAACAGTGCCTTGCTGACAGTTTGGGTCCATGGCTTCGTGGGATCTGCGCCACACTCGAACCCTACCATCAGCTTTTACTAACTGAAATCGTGACTCATCGGACCAGGCCACGGTTTTCCATTCATCTAGGGACCAACCGATATGCTCACGTGCCCACGAGAGTCGCTGCAAGCGATGTCGTTCTGTCAGTAAAGGCACTCGAGTCGGTCTTCTGTTGGAATAGCCCAAGAAAGCCAAATTTCTCGCACAGTTCTAACAGGCAAAGCCCTTTGTACGTCCCACATTGATTTCTGCAGTTATTTGACGCAGTGTTGCTTGTCTGTTAGAATTTACGACTCTTTGCAGACGTCGCCGGTCTCGGTCGTTAAGTGCAGGCGGTCGACCACTGCGCTGTCCATGGTGAGATGTTATGCCTGAAATTTCATACTCTTGACACAGTGGATCTGGGAATGTTGAATTCCCTAACGATTTCCGATTTCCGTGCGGTCATCATCACGTCAAAACCTCTTCACATGAATAACTTGAACAGAAATGAAAAGCTCTGCGAAAAGCACTGCGCATTTATACCTGTTCTACGCGATGCTACTGCCATCTGAAAATTTGCATATTGCTATCCATGACTTTTGTCACTTCAGTATATTACTAAATGAAATCAATTTAATATCCCTGACATTAAAAAAAACATTTAAAAACATTGTGATATCAATCATGGATATGATTTCAATCAAGTTAATACCCTGACATATTCTCATGGATATACATTCACAAAAACGCATTTATTTCCAAAATATCTTTTGATTAAGATAACTGTTCCGTATTATGAGGAAAACCTAACGAATTCATTCATGTTTAATGTAACTTTTAATGTTACTTAATGCTCCACGATGCAGCGGAAAATTTATCAAGAACAGACTGCAGAGGAAAAGAGATTAAGTTGTTAGAGAGTAAATGAAAAATTCCGGAAGTCATATATATTCATTGAATTCCTGAATTCAGCATGAGCACTTAATGCATTGGCATTGAGTGCACTCTTTTCAATTGGCTGTCTCATGGGGGCTGTAGGCCTCCATATTATATATCAAAATGAATAAGAAGATGCGCGTTGGATTCGGAAAACTTAATCCTGATTACGATTTTCATATTTCATAATGTTCATATTTCAAAAGATATGTTTGTTCATGCATATTTTTGCAAAAAAAACGTGATAATAATTTTTAAAATTCATTTACTTCATTTAAAAATCTTTCTTTTTTTTTTCAATACATTCCAAAGCATTTGATTTGTGATAATTTCAGAGAAATGGTTTCAAAGTATGAGAATTGCCAGTGAATTTCCTCTGCCGTTGAATAATAATTAATTCTTTAAAATATTTCAGCTTGATATTCTTACAAATTGTTTGGTTAAAAATATTTTTTAAATAAAATTATTTGAAAAATTTCCCCGTGTGTGTAGTAAAATATTTATTTTTTGAATTAAAGTAGTGAAAAATAAAAAAAATGCAATAAAAGATTTTAGAATATATATTTTTTAGAAATCTGATTAAAAAGTGATGAAAAAAATAGGTATTATTAAAATATACATTGAGGTATATATTAAAACAAAAAACTCAATGAGCTTCAAAGAAGTTTATTTTTCATTTAAAAAAAAAAAGTAAACTTGAATTTAAATAAATTTTACGTCAAAATAAACCTAAGAAATACATATAATGCTAATTAATATCATTTTTAAAAGCACTAAAAACTTTCTAAGTATTAAATATTTATTCTATTAAAGTAATGAAAAATAGAAAAAAATAAATAAATAAAACATTTTAGAATATAAAATTTTGGAAATTTTATTAAAAGCTCATCGAAAGAGTTTTATAAAGTTTAATTTAATTTAAGGAAATAAGCAACCTTAATTGAAACAAATATTAAGTTAAAATAAACATAAGAAATAGAATGTTAATTAATTACATTTTCATAGCTCTAAAAAGTTTTAAGTTCTTCAGTGTATATTTATAAATTAAAACTAAGTCCTTGTGTTTAGCAAACAATTTTTAGTCTTTAAACGGTTTTAAAAAATAAAATTGAAAAATGCATTAAAATTAAAAAAAGTAATTACTTAAATTTAAAAAATCTTAATAAATCTTGGAAAAATGATTTAAAATAATAATTTTCAAGCGTTTCAAATATATTTGGTTTTCAGATAAGATTTATTGTTTTTCCAAAAGCTGTAACAAAATTCCATAATTTATTTCTATTGTAACTTTTACTTAAAAATATTATTTTGAAAAAAAAGTTTAGAAAAAGTGTTTATGATTAAAGTAAATCTTCTACAAATGTTAACTTAAAATACAAAAAAAATATATTTGTTAATATAAAGCTTTTTTTAATATTTTTATTTATTGAATCTTTAATGTAAGATTTTATACAATATTTTTTGTGAATTTACGTGATAATAAAGTTCAAATGAGGTATATATTAAAACAAAAATATTATTATACTTATGGCAGTAATTTAAAAACTCTCGTTGTCAGTCATCAGAAGTAAACTGCTTTCAAATTTTTCAATAAAAAATAAAAATAATTAATTTTCAAATAAAAAACAGTTTCCAAATAGAGGTTAATTTAATGCATTTATACTGTAAATAATACGCTTAAAAAAAATAATAAAAAGTAAAAAACATTATTTCAATACCACGTGTCTGTAAGTAAGTCATTCCACTAATTGGGGTAAAAAGTAATAAAGACAGCTTGATTTATTTAGGTTCACCTGATAATTTTTTAACTTTTAAAGAAATTAATCTTGTAGTGAAACAAATTTTTAGTGCCCGAATAAATTTAAATTACCCTAGGTTTAAAAAAATTGAAAAATATAATAAATTAAAAAAACGTAATGATTTAATTTAAAAGTCTTACTAAAAACTGACAGGCAAAGTGAATTAAAATAAAAAAAAGTCTTCAAGACTTCAAAATATATATTTCGTTTTCAAATAAGAAAACCAAAAAAAATAAAAAAGGATTTTTACAAATGAAAAAGGACAGTGAAATTCATTAGCTATGTTGTCAAAACAAATTCTCCTCTTTTGTATTAAGTTTTTTTGTTCAAAAAGTTTTAGCAAAGTTCCATAATTTGCTCAATTAATTTAAAAAATTAATTAAAAAAATTTTGTTGAAAAAAAACGTTTATAAAAAAAGTGCATATAATTAAAATTTTGTTTTCAAAATGTTATACAAAAAAGTTTTGAATTTACTCGATAATAAAATTCAATGATGTCCAAAATATATTACATAAAAAATGGCAACAATATTATTATACTTATGACCTTAATTTAAACACAACTTTTTCGACCATCAGAAGTATGCTGGTTTCAAATTTTCTACATAAAATAAAGAATTAAATTTTCATATAAAAAAGTTCCAAAATTTAGTACTAGAGGTTAATTAATGTTTTTTATAGCAAAAATACCCCTAAAAGATACGAGAAAATATTAAAAAAACATTTCTTCAATAGTATACATCTGTAAGGTAAATAATACTTTCATTAAATAGAATAATAGAATTACCAATTATTCAAAACAGGGGATTTTATTTAAGATCACCTGATATTTGTTTTTTTTCAACTCTTAAGGAAATTGATCTTGTTGTGAAGCAACTTTTTGGGTTCAAATTTATATTAATTTTCATTGTCAGTTTGTTTTCAATAATATTAAAAAACAATTTTTTTACGTCACAAAAAAATCCCAAATGCTAACCTTATCTGGCGCAACATTCCTGTCGATTTTAAACAGAGAAATACCAATGAGAAAGAAGATATTATTTCACAGATGCCTGTAGCAGTCATATGCGAATAAATATTAACACACAGCAATAAAAATGGCATTTATTGAAAATATTTATACATTTTTTTAACTGTATTGTTGGTATTTCAAGTTATTTATTACATACCCCTTATATTAGCAATATTTTCTTATTCGTAAAAAATAATATCGCAAACTTCATTATTTTGTGCAAAAATTATGGAATGAATTATTGAAGCATTTCTCGTCCCGAAGGAAAAATATGTATTTTATGCATTCACTATGGCCACTGTTTCCTTTTTTGTTATGTTGTTAGCAATTCAGATGGCGCAATAATAAATAATACAGTATAATAACCTGTTTTACAAAAAATGATGTTGTTAAGTAAGGAATGTTCTTCTGAAAAATTAAAAATTTAAATAGGCTGAATTAAATATCTCAAGAAGAAATTTATAACGCATTAAACAAAGAATAAAAATTGTATAAAGGACTAAAATAAAAATATTCACTATTTATTTTAGAGTGAATTTTAGAAAAATAGAAAGCGCAATAAAACATTTTAGAACTCATAATTTTTCTGAATAGGATTAAAAAGGTAATTCAGAGAGTTTCATAAAGTTTTTACTTTTTGATTTAAAGAAATAAGCAAACCTTTAATTGAAATAAATATTAAGTCAAAATAAACATAAAAATAGAATGTTAACTAATTACATTTTTCACAGCTCTAAAACTTTTAAAGTTCTTCATTGCTTAGTTGTAAATTAAAACTAAGTCCGTGTGTTTAAAAAATAACGTTTTGTCTTTAAACGTCTTTTTTAAAAATAAAGTTGAAAATGCATTTTTAAAACGTAATGACTTAAATTTAAAAATCTTACTAAATCTTGGAAAAGTGGTTTAAAATAACAATTTTTAAGAGTTTCAAATATATTTCGTTTTCAAACAAGAGTAAAGAAAAAAAAAAAGAAGATTTTTACAAATGAAAAATGACAGTGAATTTCATTGTTGTATTTGACGTTTTTCACCAAAACCCATTCTCATCCTTTGCATTATTTTTTTTTGTTTTTATTCCAAAAGTTGTTGCAAAAGCTTCATTTACTTCAATAATAAGTTTGACTTAAAAATAATTACTCTCGCAAAATAAATCTGTATATAAAAGTGTATATGATTAAAAATATTGTTTTACAATTGTTAACCTCAAATATATAAAAACAATCTTTGTTAATGTAAAGTTTTTTTGATATTTTTGCTTAATATAAGGGTTTTACAGAATATTTTTTGAATTTATTTGATAATAAAATTTAATGATGTATATTTTAAAACAAAAATAATTTTATACTTATAACCATAATTTAAATGCTCCTGTTTTCAGCCATCACAATTATACTGGATTCAAATTTTTGAATAAAAAATAAAATAATTAATTTTCAAATAAAAAAGTTTCAAAATTTGCCTGTAGAGGGGAATTTAATTTTATATACCATAAATATATCTAAGAAAGGAAACAACATTCTTTCAATAGTCATAAATCTGTAGGTAAGCCATTCCACTAATAAGGATACAGAATCACTAAGATCTCAAAAAAGGGATTTTTTTTTTTTTAGGATGACCTGGTTTTTTTTTTTTTTTTAATTTTAAGGAAATTAATTTTGCTGTGAAGCAAATTTTTGATGTTCATATTTATATTAATTTTCATTTTTATTTAATGCACATATTTTTTTTCAATAAAATTCTCAAACAATTTTTACGTCACTAAAAATAATTCTAATAATACTGTCAATGTTCACCTTGTCCTTGAGAAAAATTTTTGTCGATATTCAACAGAGAAATACCAATGAGAAATACGCTATTATTTCACAGACGCTGTAGCAGTCATATGCGAATAGGTGAATAAATAATACCGCGCTGCAATAAAAGTGGCAGTTGCTGAAAACATTTATAGATTTTTTTTTAACTGTGCGTTATTTATTACTTATATTAGAAATATTTTCTTATTCAAAAAAAAGACAATATTATCCCAAAATTCATTATTTCGTGCAAAAGTTATGGAATGAGTTATTGAAGCATTCCTTCTTCCTGAAAGAAAAATTTGTATTTTATGCATCCACAATGGCCATGGTTTCCTTTTTTGTTATCTTGTTAACAATTCAGATGGTGCAATAATAAATAAAAGAGTATAATAATCCGTTTTACAAAAGAATAATTTTATTAAAAGGAATTTTCTTCTGAAAAATTAAAAATTTATATGTGGATGAGTTAAAATGCTTCCAGAGAAAATTTATAAGGCATTAAAGCAAAGAATAAAAACAGTTTACAGAAAGAAAGAAAATTAAATGATCATCATTTATTTTTATGGTGTAACAGAAAATGTATGAAAAGAAAGAAAAGACTGAAAACCTTTAATTTTTCTTTTCTGGAAATATATTTAAAATTTTGATAGGAATAAGAATAAATTAGACGATTTATTAAATTATTATTATAACAGTTACTGAAAAGTAATAATGCAATTATATCAATCTGTATTGAAGACAAATTTATTTATTAGATTAAACTATGGGATTTTTTTAAGATAAATTATATCTGAAAAAAACACAACTAATGATCATTTATTTTTTAATCCGTTTCAAAAATAAATAACTATTTTTTAAAGAAGTCTAAAAATATTTACACTCTACAGATTTAAATTTAAACTTTAAAATATATGTGTGTGGGGGAGTACACATATATACATATGCACTGGACCATACCTGCACCTATGTAAATACACATGCATGCCCACGCATGCAGATATGCATATACATACACATAAATGCTCATACATACACACGCACGTACATGCATACGCACATATATATAAGCACACACTAACATGCGCATGAACATAACACGAGCATACATACACACTCAAGCACATGTACCTACGGGTTCAGACGCTTACAAACATCCATACACACGAACATCCATACTCAAACACTGATACATACACGCAAACCTACGTATATATGCCACCACGTACACATGTACATACACATATGCATGGCCATACGCATGCCCATGTGTGTATATAAACACATGTTTAGAAATTTATACATATGTACACATGCATTACACACACACATTTTAAAACGTTCATCAAAAATATTAATTTCTAGAATGTAAACTAACTGAATGAATGTGTCTAGAAGATGGGCAATGACGGTGTTGTCATATATTGCAATTATTTGACAGATTATTTTGTTATGTTTAATAATAAATGTTTAACCCCTAAATTTTCATATTAACACATTTACATATATTTTTAATATCCATTCAACTTATATATATATATATATATATACGTATACAAAGAATAACCACTTAAGCTAGTTTTTAATTTACTGTCCACTACATAAAGTAAAAAACTTTATTTCACTAAATTACAATCCAATATTAAGTTTCTTTTAATATACACCATTAGATAGTCAATCCCTACATTCATATCCTGTGCAAGAATTACAAAACTGTGGTTTTCCTAATGTTTCTGTTTTTTCTCCAGGAAACTTCCCACTAGATAGCAGACGGATGCAGTACCATGATGGATGAGAATCATCCATTAACCACCATTCGAACTTGCAAGAACTTTGAAGGAAACTAAAGAGATATTTAGTAAACTGATTATTTCAGTGCCCTTAATCTATTCTTTCATCTCATATGAGAGAAACAATTAAAACTCTACTTCAATTTAGTAGACAATACAAAAAAAAAAAAATAATAATAACAAAATGTTATTTCTCATTATTTAAAGCTAATATATTTAACAATAATTTCGATAATTCTTTATGAATATAAATTAGCAGCTTAAATATTTATCCTGTATTTGGATTTAAAAAAATCAATGAGGACCATATTGCACCAAAGTGTTTTTAAAATATACACTCAAGAGCCAAAACATTATAACCACCCCTACATTTTTCAATGAACTCGCCTGGATGACGTGGAAGGCACGTAATCAGGTGGAAGGGTATTTAACTGGTATTAACTGGTAGTATTAATCCATGCCAAAGCGGGTTGAAGCTGTGTTGCTCGCTAAATGTGGGCCAACTCTTTATTGGCAGGTGGCCATAATGTTTTGGCTCTTGAGTGTATATTAAAGTACACATGTTGTGAGACTGTCGCTTGTTTTTATGGTTACATATTGAAGGATTCAAAAGAGTTTTGCCATTTCATTCCCAGGAGAGAGGAATGTATATTCTTTGAAAAGTACATAACAACCCATCACCCAAATTTGACCTCAGATAAACAACAATGTGGTTTGTTACATGCAATTAGTGTTTTGTACCAATGAGAACAATCTGGCACTCAAATCTGATAGCAGATATTCTGTATCATGGATAATGAGACCTCATGAAATTAGCGATTGTCTGTGCGACCATCACAGGTTGAAATAATTACAGAGGGAATATGGACTACACCTTGAGTTGTTCCATCTCATTGGAGTAGACATTTCTCAACTTATATCATTGTTCCTTGATATAAGTTGAGAAATGTCTACTCCAATGAGAAGTGAGGGAAACTAACCTCCCTTGACTGATTTTCTTAAAGGAAGGGTTTTGGAGAAGAAAGGAGAGAATTCTTCAACGAGAAGATCAGAAGCGTTGCTGTTCTTTTTTTTTCTCTAAAGTGACTGAATAGACCGGAGATTCCGCCTTTTTCAAAGTGAACCCTTTGTGGCTTCGTGTTTCACACCTTGGAATTAGATTTGTCGTAGACTCGAGAAATCTGAAAATATCCATCCTTGGAATGAACTGCAATTGAGAATAAAATTTTAATTTTTTATGTTAATTTTTTGTAAATAATTTTTGTATTAACACAGAGTTCTGTGTATAAATACTGTTGTAAATAAAAAAAAATTAAAAAAATGCTCCCATGAACCTGAAAGTTGTCCTTTCTTGAAGCCATTATAGGTCTAGTATAGGTCAAGACGCTACAATAGCTCATGAATGCATTCCTGTTGGAGCTTTACAAGGCATATTACCATCTCAATGGGTGATTGCTGTTTCTTACAGAAGAAACTTTTTCTCGTGTAGAAATGCAGAAACAACCAACAACATTTTAAATTGCTGATGTTAGTTTTTCTTTCATGACTGTTATTGAATCTTCTAGTTTATCAAAATAATACATGTAATATACTAATAAAAGATATAAGTGAGATTTGAAACTTTCTCCTTCAAGTATAACTGCCTGATACCCATCCAATATTAGTCAGCACCAAATCTACTCGATGTTACAAAGCAGTGACTGCAGTACATAGCCATAAGAAGAATCGGAATTTCCTGATATTGTATGCCAATTATAAATCAGTGGATTATATATGGTATTATTCAGAATGCTAATTATCAATTATAAAAGCAATAATTGATAATTAGCATTCTGAATAATTATATATTATTCTGAATAATTAGATATTTGCTTCAAAATGTTTCAAAATTACAAAGGATTACATTGTGATCAATCATTAGTTCGATGAGATTGTTTTATAGGGCTTTCATTTTAAAAATATATTATCAATTATTTGAGTTTGTTGTCATAAAATGCATTTTTTTAGTTGTAATTTAGTAGCAATATATGATCATTTCGTTATTTAATATAGTTCATAAAATTATTGGAATTTTTACATAACTCCTAATACTTATTCATAATTTAGAATATTCTTTTACTATATTATTTTTGAATTCCTTTGGTGAATTAAATTTTGTATTACTTTCGTATCTCCAAATCTAATATTTTTAATTCAAATTTTTTTTTTCCATATTCTCATAAGCGCCGATTTCGAATTGCATTTATAGAATATTATCGATAACAGCATTCAGATAGAAACAAGTTAAGTTTTAAATCCAGCATACAAATATATTTTATATTCCTTATTGCATCCGTGTAAAAAAACCCTTAAATTATGGACATACAATTCGAATACAAGTTTCTTTAAAAAAAAAAAAAAAACAATTTTAAATATTTAATATATGAAAAAAAATAAGGTGCACGAAAATTTCACATGTATATTTGATTATGAGTGAGAGGTGTTTCGCTACGTCAATCCGTTTACCTTACAAAACATTTTTACTTTTTTAAGACTTAAATTTTAGCCAACAACAGTGTGCTGCACTCTACCAGGAAAAGAGAATTTGGGTTCAAACCCTGAAATTCAATTTTCCTTGAGGTGATTTTTAAAGCGATATTTTTTCACAAAAATAGTTATTTTCTGTACGTTGCAATCTCAGTTGCTTATTTTTTCAATTCCTTCTATTAGCTCACACTCTCTCTCTATATATCTCTCTACATATAAATTTTCAATCGTTCATAAAATACTTTTTATTCATCCACTCACGTTCAAATACACTTTTTTTCTGAACTTGTAGTGGATGACACTGGATGTAAATACAGTTTTCAAATATTAAATCCTTCATTAAATTTAATTAATTAATTTTAGTTTTATATTGGAGAAATATTCATATACTCACGCTGCTCTTTCTTCTCATAACTAATTGTTAATTAATTAATGATTATTAATTATTTTATTCAATCAATTATTAATTATTTTATTCATTTAATTATTAATTATTATTATTTTGTTATCAAATAATTTTATTATTCCTTTAATATATATTATTCTATTTGTAAAGTAATTTAACTACAAATTTGAAATAATATAAAAAATCGTCTGATTTTAATTTATTCATTTAATTATTAATTATTTTTAATTTATTATCAAATATTTTTATTAGTCATTTATTTAATATATATTTTCATTTAATATATATTGTTTAATTTTTAAAATAATGTAACTACAAATTGGCAATAATATAAAAATCGTCTGTTTTTAATTAAGCGTATTTTTCTGGATTTTATTATTCTTAATTTTTTACGTTTGAAATTTGAAACGATCGTGTTTGTGTATTCTTGTTAATGTATTCTATATTTTTTAATTTTAAATGATCAAAAAGTTTTTAATTAAATTTGAAATATAGCCTAATATATTTGTTTTTATTATTTTTATCGTATGTATTTTCTTTTATTATATTTGCATTTATTATTTTTGCTTTTATTATATTTGCTTTTATTATTTTTACTTTTATTATATTTGCTTTTATTATTTTTGCTTTTATTATTTTTGCTGTTATCCGATATTGCTGTTCTTTTTATTATTATTATTATTTTTTTGAACTTGTAGTGGATGACACTTGATGTTAATACAGTTTTTCAAATATTAATTCATTAACCAAATTTAATTAATTAATTTTAGTTTTTTTTAAGATTTAAGTTGCATGTATCTACCAATAGATGACGCCAGATAAACTTTTAAAAAATTAATGAAAATTCTGCAATATAGGAAAAAAAAAAAGAAGGAATTGACTTTAAATTTTTTTTTTTATATTACTTGTTTATCTTTCTTTCTCTGAAATCTTTCTTTAAAGTACCAAAATACTTTTAAAATTAAATTAAAAATTAGATTTTGCAAGTTTAATTTTCCATACTACCCCTCTATAATTCTTTTATTTTTACAAAAATATGAATATTTCATAACAATAATAGCCTACATCTCTCTATTTGTATTATTTAAGCTGTTGTCACAGTTTATCAACTTGGTAAAACGAGAATCCACATTAGCAATCTATTTATACATTATTTAATAAACATTATCATAAGTAAAGATATTTTCCTGCAGTTGTAAAGCAAGAAAATAGTTCATTGAATTTATTTAAATTATATTTGTAACTATGCATTATTATATGAACCATATATCATAATCTTCTGCACTCTAGTGATATTTCAGAAGTGATTATTTTCATGCAAAAATTTGATTTTAATAAATTTTTTGTCCTATTATTAAATTATCTGTTTATGGTCATGCCTTAAAAAATAGGACTTTATAGGACTGTATTGTTATTAAATTATTGTATATGCATTATTTTATTGTGTTCTGTAATAAAATATTTCTTCCCTTTAAATTCAAATCACATGTTACAAAACAAGATATTTCCTTTTATATGGAGCATTTATGCAATTGTGCCCTATTGCACGTGTGTACAAAACCCATAAACTTTGGTGTCTATTGAATCATTATTGCTTACAATTCATTTCATTTAATTCATTTATTCATTATTGCTTATAATTCATTCATTCATTCATTATTGCTTACAATTCATTTCATTATTGTTTATAATCCATTCATTCATTCATTATTGCTTATAATTCATTCATTCATTATTGCTTATAATTCATTTCATTATTGCTTATAATTCATTTCATTATTGCTTATAATTCATTTCATTATTGCTTATAATTCATTTCATTATTGCTTACAATTCATTTCATTATTGTTTACAATTCATTTTATTATTACTCACAATTCATTCATTATTACTTACAATGAAGAATACCTTGATTATTCTGAGGAGATTATATTGTTTAAAATAGTGTGAAAACTCCATAATTTACCCCCGTGTGTTACTATATGAAATAAGAGTAGCAACTTATTATACTAAAAAGAATAAGATGGATATTTTTACCGAGGTTTTAGTCTGGTCTATTCTAAATTCACATCTTAAAAACCTCTATTTTTTTTTTTTTATTTATGTATGATATTGCTATTTTAAAAGTAAATACGTTAATATTTTTTTGTTAATTTTTTTTTTAAATTTGTTTTTATGAACAAATTATTCTGACAGCAGATTAAAAAATATAATTTCTGTTCATTATTCAATAATTCCACTCAATATCAAAAGTATAAATACATTTATTTATTTTCAGAATAACAGTACCCTAATTATTTTATTATACTGACAATTTTTTATTCCTTTTCTCACAGATTTTTCAAACTTCAAACACTAAATAAATTCTTGAATTTTCATTGACAGAAACAAAAACAGCATTTAATTTGATTTTTTTTTCGAAGCTTTAAAAATTTGTCTTATTTACATGAAAATTTTTTTGTAAAAAGTTTTTGTTTCATTAATAGATGGCAGCACTATATATTAACAAAATTTACAGATAAAAAGCTCTCAATAGATGGCACCACCACATACACAAAAAGTTTAGTAATTTTAGTTTAGTTTATAATTGACCATTATTTCGATTTTCCCACATTAAAAAAAAAAAAATTTAAGGTTAAAAAAAATTTATAAAGCTTTAAATGATGGCGCATCAAATGTTGTGAGAACACATCGGAGATTTTTTATTCCAGAAAATTAAATGTAAATAAAATCTAACGAATAATAAGACATAATCATGCATATAAATTAACAAAATTTGATAGCTCAGACAATTGATAGTGCAGATGTAATGATAGGCAAAAAAAAAAAAACAGAAATAGAAAACAGTTGCAATTTGCAGCAATACCCAAATTTTATATATAATTAAAATTTTAGCTATTACATATCAAGTGAATTTGAGAAATACTTCAAGCGTTACTCAAAACGCAGTGATATTTTTCTGTAGCACTTTGCTATACTAGTATTATTCTCGACATCCTCGCAGTGTATATACAACCAAATCCTGTAAACCTGTACAATACAGCTAAATAGACGTCAGCATTCCATATCCATACTCTACTTTTTGTATATTACGGATCGACCATAAAAATTTTATGAAAATTGGCAAGCTTTAAAAGCTGCTTGTTGAAATTTAATCGACATCAAATATCAGTCAAACCCTTGCAAAATTGCAGCAGAAATTTTGAAATATCTGATTTTTGATAACTACATGATTTGGATAGAATTATTTCATCCAATTATGCTTCATGTTGAATTAATATAAAAATAAATGCAAGTATTAGAGATTAGTATTTTTAAAGTCAATTTATCTATGATATTTAGAACAAACTTTTTCCTGGCACTACAATCCTTAAAGGGTTGGGTTTCTTAGTAAAGTTGTCAGCCCAACACTCTACATCCATATTAGACATGGACCTACGGTTTAAAGTGGATTCCAAAACGCTACAATCATCCATGCACCGCCGAGATTCGAATTCAAAATCGAGCACTAGTCACTCAGAAATCAGGCCCCAATATTTTGAACTGCTATTATTGCGAAGTACTCATGGCATGAGCTAAAGACTTGATATAATGGGCATAATGTGTATTTAGTAACTGTAATATTTAGTAACTGTTAAATGTCTCAACAAGAAATGTTTTACTAAATTTAAGAATGATTTGCTTTTTATAATTGATTGTACTGAAGCATATCCATTATTAGCAAATAAATTTTAAAGTAGTTTTCTTAAAAGTATTATTAAAATCAAGTATAAAATGCAAAAAGTAAGTATAAATTAAGTATTAAAGTAGTTTGAGCTTCAAAGTCAACTAAAAGTATTCCATTACATATATGGTTTTATTTTTGGTTTTTCACTCTTCGGTCATCTTGTGCACGCGAGGGTTAAACAGACTGATCTAAAGTTTAAAGTGAATTCCGAACCACTAGCAAACATCTATGCCACCACCAGAGCATATATGATAAGAAGTAAATTTGTAAGGTGATTGAGTTTTTTAAAAATGCTAAAAAATAATTATTTTTATTTCGGATAAAAATAAAAACGAAAAGAATGCGTTTCATTTTTAAACGAATTCATCAAACTTGAACTGTTACTTTTTAGACTATTAGTATTAAAGTTATATTTGCAAAGGGCTATTTATAAAATTATTTTTTTATGTGTTTGTTTCTGTTCACACATCAGTTTTTTTTTTTTTTTTTTTTCTCATTTTAGCCGCAATACTCCAACACGAGTTTATTAAAGCAATGTAATTGTACATTAAATGATTAAGACTAGCAAACTACTGCTTCTGTCAGCAGAAATTTCTTTATGACATTGCAAAATTTAATTTTAATTTTATAATTTATTAGGCAATAATTTGATGATTGAAGAAGCTTCATTTTTAAACCTTCAATTTGACATTCCGATCAAATTTTTGAATTTATTATTATTATTATTATTATTATTATTATTATTATTATTTATGGTTGATTCCTTAAAAGGAAGATTTGGTTTTAAGACTTAAGAGTTAACTAAAAAAAAAAAAAAAGTATTGAAATTAAAGCAACTACTTAAAGCTCGTGGCGCCATCTTTTATAGAAAGAACGCATAAATATTGTTTGAAGAAGACGATTTAAATTTATATTAAACTTTGAAATTTGCTATTTATTTTTTCGTTGCCCAATATTAGCCACTCACAACTAGAGTGAAAGAAGGTTCAGGTTTTAATCTATTGTTGATGATCGTTGTTTTAAGAAATAAAGTGATTCTGACAACGAGTATAAACGTCTTGTGAAAATTTCGGAATTTTCTCTTATATTACATGTGTGAAATTACCTCGAAAATTTCTGCCAGAAAACAGCTCTTCATCTACGGTGGATTGCGTGGCATACATAAATGGAACATGAGACCCTCAGTTGCATTTGATAAATTATAAACTACAATTAAGGCTTTTCCATTCTAAAAAATTAACATCTTTCCCAATTCGCGCTGAAAAAAATTTCAAGCTTATCGCAGTCAGTTCAATTGTCCTTGAGATATCTTATATATGCCGTCGCAATAATTATCAAGTATTAAAAGATTCTAAAAGCAGCGACTGCAGTGCATGCAGCTAGCAGAATAAAATCTGTGTGCTCCAGCACAATAGCAGCACCACTATCACAGAATATGAATAGCTTTTTGCGCATTTTTGATTCTAAAATTTTTGAAAGATTCTGCTCTTAAAGACTTTCAATGATTATTAACAAAAGTGAACTTTTTGGTTCCATAACATATATTTTTTAATGATAATAATAATACAAAAATGTATACGTATTTTATAATAACAATACAAAAATTTATACGTATTTTATAATAATAATAAAAATTTATACGTATTTTATAATAATAATACAAAAATTTATACGTATTTTATAATAATAACAAAAAAAAATTTACATAGGATTAAAACCTTTTTGGATTTTGTGAAATAAATCATCCTAACAATTTAAATTACTTTTTAAAACTTTTTGTTCAACATCACTTCATTCAATTTTGGAATGGGAGAAAAATTCACTATGATTCAATATTTTGAGTACAATGTCAAAAACAAGTGGGTCTTTAGACGAGAAAAAAGGTAACGGATACCAACTATTTCAACATGCTGCAAATATGTACATCTCCACAATTGTATAAAGGACTGTGTGAATCTACAACAAGACGTAGATTCGTCGCATTGGGGTTTGTACAATCTTTAATACTTAAACGAGGAAATTCCACAAGGTTGGATTGAAGGTAAACAGACGACGATGATTTACCCTTATTAGCATGGCTACATCTTTTCATCTTACATCATGTGATGTATTTTTATGGTGCTACATTAAAATTTTTGCACGTAAACCATCATTTCCGAATAGTTCAATGAACTAAAAAAATGTATTAGTGCTACGTAAAGAACCATTTATGGCTTAAAACCAGAATTTAAGGACAAACCTGATTTCAGATTTGATGTTTGTCGTGTTACGAGGAGTAATATAGATTTCTAAATGAAATATGTGTTCCTTGTAAGTATCACTTTATTCTGATTATGGTGTGTGTAATAATTTTTTTGGATCAATAAAATTTTAAAATTCTGTCACTTTTTCATGGTAGCTATATTGCATTAAAAATATTTAAAGATAAATAAAGAAATCTATAGTATTTATAAAAAAAATTATGCTAAAATGCAAAATTAACCTATTTAATAATTTCAGTATTAAAATTTTGTTGATCATATGAGGCCGGGACCTACGGTTTAAAGAGGATTCCGAACCATTACAAACACCCATAGAATGACCGGGACTTGAACCTGAAGCTTGCGGCAACGGGCGCTAGACACTCGCCATGCAGCCCCACCAGTTTGTAGACTATTCATGTCATTCATAAACAATATATTCTTCTACATAAATCAGAAAAAAGGTAATAAAATAAAAGTAGTATTTCTCTATAAGAAAAAAAAAACAGATAGGGAAGATTTAAATCCTAGTTTTTTACATTCTTTTTGTATATTTTAATTCATAAATTCTTTTTAAACTTCATACTCTCAGACTTCCCTGGGGTAGAAGAACGGGTCATGTGCCAAGCAGCAAACACTAAAAGTTCTTTAATCCGCCCCGTTTGGGAGCACGGCCATGCCGGATTAACGAGTTTTACCTACGTATAGAATGTCAACATAGTGAATGCAAAAGATAAATCACTGATAAAAATTGTAAGATTGCAAATCTTTTGTGCAATTATAGCTGCTATATCAAGTTCGATAAAAACATAAACCTTTTTAATTAAATGGAACAAATAGAAAGTTATACTCGATAAGCCTGATGTAATATTATTAGCGCATTATTATTATTATTATTGCATTATGGCTACAAATGTCTCATTTATTTTAGAGTTTGAGCTACATATATATTGTAAATGCTAAACTTTCTAAAATCCGGCACATTTCGGACTAAAGCCATGTCAGATTAGCTATTTGACCTAACTATCGAGTGTCAACATAGTTTTAAAAAGGAATACAAAATATAAATCCCTATAGTTATAAGCGCATTATAGCTGCAAATATCTTATTTATTTTCAGTGTTTGATCTACACTTATAGTAACACTCTTCAATCTGGCATGTTTCAGACTAAAGCCATGCCAAATTAGCTATTTGGTTTAAGTATCGAGTACATAGTTTTAAAAGGAATAGGAAAGATAAAACACCATAGATAAAAATTTAAACGATTAAAACATGTACATAATGTTTTTACTTCATAGAGTAGTAATAAAAGGGAGTACATCCGCCCTTCATGTATTTAAGCAAATTCTGCACCTTTTAACAATATAAATATACGAGTAAGGATTTCATCATTCTAACAAATGCAAAATCAATATTCATACACTGAATGTTAATTTGATTAAATATTCTTGTATGTATGAAAAATATCAGAAACACCAAGAAAGAAAAATTACTACTATATAATGATAGCACAAGCTACTATAAAATGGAGACAACCTGCTTTATGTTCATATAAAAGGCAAGTGATCTCGCCTTACTTTTTAAAAAAAAGGTATCTAAAATTGCGTTGCTTCCTGATTTGGAACTCTTTAAAAATCAGTACTAATTAAATACAAATTAACGAATATAAATTAACAAATTAATGAGACTGCAGATTTAAGCATTGAAATGAAAACTTTTAGTTACAAGAAATAATGGACGAAAATGCGAATAGGGATGTGTCACTGTCTGGTTGTCAAGATCAATAAAAAACCAAATCCAAAAAAAAAAAAAAAAAAAAAAAAAAAATTGAAAGCGAATGGCTCTAAAGATTCTGGATTAGAAAAATACCGAATTCTCGAATGTCAAATTACAAAGTTCCACCAACTGTATACACACACACACACACCCATATATATATACGCACATGTTTAATATATGTTAATGTTTATATATGTATGTTTTATATACGTTTATGCACATGTTATATATTGTATATATAAAAGGTACAAAAAAAAAAAAGTATATATGTATATAAAAGTAGTATATTTCTAGTGAGTATATATATATATATATATATATATATATATATATATATATATATATATATATACAATACTCACTAGAAACACAAACAATATTAGAAAAATGCAAACTTTAAAAAAAAATGAATAGATGTATACATAATTTGTTTGACAAATCCATTCATTTTCAAGCTGCTTCATAGATAGTCCCTAATAAACTAACCAAAAAAATAGAGAAGGAATTATTGCAAGACAGGAATGCATATAAGCTGTAATGAAAAATCTGAAAATCTTTTGATGAAGAGAAACTGAAATCCACAGATGAGATCAGAACTCAAAAAATAATATGTATGAATCAAAAGAAAAAAATATATGTATGAAAGTATACACCAAATATATTTTAATTAAAAAGTAAAAAAAATCCAAAATATATTTTTAATTAAAAGAGATTAAACTCAAATTACGAAACTTCATTTGATGTTTTCGACGCTGTAATGCAGTGAGAGAGCGTTCGGTAACATAGAAAGACTCGACAAAAAGTCGAATCGAGCATAAATTGAGAAACAGGAGGAAACATACACACACATATATATATATACTTGGCTAAACAGCACATAGTAGCACATGGTAGCCTACTGGCAGATTTCGAAACACAAGAGTTTTTATTTTTCAGGGGTAGGGTTTTTTTTAGAACTACGTCCAATCCCCTGGTATGTCACTTTCATATTAAACAGGGACTTACAGTTTAAAGGGGATTCCGAATTATCATAAACAACCATGTTCACTTCGGGATTGGAAGCTGAAAACCTGTGGTACTAAGCCTCATATACATACATATATATATACAATTTAAATTTCTCAATATTCAATCATGAATTTCCTCAATTTCAATCATGAATTTTCGATTCGATTATCGTGGAATTTTCTCTGCTATACAGAATGCTTAATTTTTTTTTCCTTTATAATCAAAAATATTTTAACTTGTGTATATATATATATATATATATATATATATACATATACAACTAAAATATTTTTAATTAAAGAGGACAAAAAAATCCAAAATTTATTTTTTACATTGCATGTGTGTGATGTTGTAGGATAAGAGAGTAATTTGAAATTTTCATTTAATGTTTTCGACGCTGTAATTCAGTGCAAAAAGCACTCTGAGAAGCAGAGGAGAAACTCCCTGAAAGTCTCAATCGAGCAGAAATTGCGAAATTGAAGCGCGATAATTGAATGGCGTCCGGAAATTGAAGCTCATTCCCACTCGTTCATAATCGAGTCGAGAAATTGCTGTCTCCGCAAGAAAACGGGAATCGGAAATTAAATCCACCGCAGCCCAGCATTTTTATTTATTGGTCGTTCCGATGGTTGCTCCCTTTTTTCCTTCCTTAGGGAAAAAAAGATTTGGAGCCGACTGCTTTCCTCTCCTCGACTGCAAATACTGGTTATTTGCTTTTCGCGATACATTAATTCCGTGAAAGTTTTCGTGGTGTTATTGGAAACTGAAATTCGTTTTTTTTTTTCGTTTTTGTATGTTCGCTGATATTTCTAGAATAACTTTTTTTTTCTTTTAGTAAAATTAAAAATATTTCTGCAAATCAGCGTGGAGGATTCAACATGATGTGATGGCATTCTAACGAAAGAAAATATTTCATTATAAGTTGCCGTGTAGTTGAAGTAATGCGATTACAACACAACGGTTTCGTTATAACATGGCTCGAGATTTTAAGATAACCCTTGCAAAACGGATTGATTGAATTTGAATAATTTAAGGTGGATTATCTTGTTAACACACGATCTTGTAGTTCATGAAAAGGAGAAAAATAATTAGAATTGCCTTTACAAAAATATATAACTTTTTTTAGGTGACGTTGTTAGTGCATTTAAATATTAGAAAGCTCTATAGCTTATTAATAAATGTATTATATTGCTGTTGTTTCTTATCCCACTTAGTCGACACTAGCATCTAGATCAAATCCAAGAACCCGTGTGGTCTCATGGAAGGAGGAAAAGAGGGCAAGTCTGTTGTGATAGAGTACAAGTATGTAGAAGTATGTAGTAGGCTCTACTACGCTGAAGAGGATTGGCCATGCCATCCGGGAGCATTTTAGGGAGAACTACCAGGCATTTTCGTATCATATGGGTTTGCTGTGTTGATTTATGGTAACTTTGTGCACAATTTAGGCTACTCAGACCGGGAACTATAGTTTAACGTTGATTCCGAACCATTGACAATCATCCAGGCTACCGTCAGGAAGCCGTCAATTGGCCATCAGACCATCGTATCCTATGGGATAAAACCGTGAAAGCTCCCCACCAAGTAGTCCGACTAATGAGGCAAGCTGCTGAACATCATAAACTACATTGAGACTCCTCGTGTTTTGAAACTGTGTCTACAACAAAGCCACTAGCGGGATTGAAACTCCGCCCTAATTCTCCCCATCGACGAACGTTGTAACTGAGTCGGGCATAAATTTATTTTAATTTTGATAAATAAATATACATGGAAATGAAAATCTAAACAAATTCATATTAAAAAAACTCTTAAAGTGAAATGAATTCAATATTTTAATTAAAATGCTTATATAAATAAAACAAACATTGTTTTAAATAAATTAAAAATTGTATTTTAAGTTTTCATGGAGAAATGTTTATATAATATTTAATGTAAGGTAAACATTAAATGAAGATAAATTACGGAAAATAAATAACAATGTTTGAAGAAGAAAGTTTCAAAAAAGTTTCTATATTGTGAATATAATAAAAAACGTATTTTAACTGCCTCATGGAAACTTTTATATAATATTGAATGTTAATATAAACATTAAAGAAAGACAAATTATGTAAAATAAATAACAATATTTGAATAAGAAAATTTTTAAAAACGTCAGAAGAAGTTTGAAGTAATTAAACATATTGAAATCAGCTCATGTAATCAAAAATATACAAAAAATTAATTTAAAACCATCCTAAATAATTACCCGAAATTGTTAGCAAAATAATATTAGAAAAACTTTTAAAAATATTTTTAACAAATTTGCTTAACTAATGTTTTAATAAACATAAATAAATAAATAACTGATCACTTTATTTTTATACTTATTAATTAAAAACAAATATAATCTGCTATTTTAATTGCTAATTTATTTATTACAAAAAGACATTTCTTTATCCAATATAAGTTGATGGTGTGAACAATGCAGGGGATTTATCTGTAGAAAAATTAACTCAAGAACAGAGCCGACTATGCTGCGGAACACCCGCTGACGAACAGAAGCTTTTGTGTCCGGGGAACATTATTAATGGGCCGATGTGCCGGAATTTTCGAAAAAGTGTCCAAACACACTGCCACCCCACAACGCCGGTCCCCCTCTCCCCTCTTTAAAACGGGGGGTTCTGTTCTGTGGACGAAGATCAAGAGCTCTGCTGGAAAGATTACTTTTGGTCGGGATGTCGACGGGGAAGAGAGAGTTCTTTTGAACCAGAAACTTTAGATCATCATCTTCCTCAATAGCTTTTTCTTTTACTTTTTCTAGTATCATCACTTCAGAAAAAGTGATGGCTTAATGGTAGTTCTTTTTTTCTCTGATACTTTTTAACACTAAAGTACTTGGTTGGCAAAGAACTTGGCGGACTTTTTAATTTTTGAAATACAATCATACCTATTTTTGTGCGGAGGACAGAAGCCGTATAAAATAAATCGCATAAAATATATCTTCGAAACTTCATAAGTATCTATGAATTATTTTGTTTTCAATACATTAAAAAAATTAAGCTGTAAATATGCACCAGCTTAAAAAAATTCTTGCATTGTAACTATGTAAATCAACTTAGACCCCCAATCACAGTGTAGCACTATCTCACATCTAATATACTCTTTGTAGTAATGAGATGATATAATATCAGGTGGGCTATTTGTTAGATTTTTTTTTTTTATTTCCATGTTATTTTAATTACATATTTTTTTTTTTTTGCTAGCATAGCATTAGATTGGCAAATAACTAACATAGCATTAGATTGGCTTTATTTTTGAAATCTTATATATATCTGGGGGATAGGAGCCGCATAAAAGAAATCGCTTAAAAATATCTTGAAACCTCTTAAGTAGCTATAAAAAAAACATTATTATCAACACATTAAAAGATTATGCCGTAAAAAAAAAAAACCAGTCTACAGCACAGCCACCAGTGGTTTGAACCTTTGTTTTAATGCTCACCAGCGGTGCACGTTGTCACTCAGCCACGAGTTGGGTATAAATTTATTATAATTTTGATGAATAAATGTGCATACAGATGAAATTTTAATTAAATTCATATGAAAAAAAAACCTTACTTAAAATGAAATGATTATACACTTCCTAATATTTCCATTAAAATGTTTATTATAAACAATATAATTGTGAAATAATTTAAAAGTTTATTTTAATTACACACCATGGAAAAATTTGTATATAATACAGAATGTAAGGTAAACAATAAATGGAGAGAAATTATTTAAAATAATTAACATCTTTTAAATCTGAAAATTAGAATGAAAGTCTGAAGAAGTTTAAAGTAATTAAACAAATTAAAATTAGCTTATATGATCGAAAATTTACAAAAAAATTAATTTCAGCCATCCTAAAGGTTTTTTCCTCAATTCTTCATAAAAATATTAGAAAAACTTTTTAACTTATTAACAAATTAGTTTAACTAATTTTTAGTTAAAATATACAAGTAAATAAGTAAGAACTTTATTTCTTATACTTATTAAATTAAAAATAAAACAATCTTCTGAGAGCTGGGGGATAGGATATCTTCTTTTTATGATATCTTCTTATAATTTATTTATTATAAGAAGATATTTGTTTATCCAATATAAATTAATGATGTGGATAATGCAGGGGATTTATGGTTAGAAAAATAAATTTCACAACAGTTCCGACGCTGACGAACAGAAGCTTTTGCGTCCGGGAGACATTATTAATGGACCGATGTGCCGGAACTTTCGAAAAAGTTCCCAAAATACACTGCCTCCCCCAATACCTGTCCCACCCCCTCTTTAAAACGGGGTTTGTCCTGTGAACGAAGATCAAGTGCTCAGCTGGGGAGATTACTCTTGGTCGGGATGTCGTCGGGGTAAGAGAGTTCTTTTGAACCAGAAACTTTATATCATCAGCTTCCTCAATGACTTTTCTTTTTTTTTTACCAAGTATCATCACTTTGGAAATAGTGTTGGGTTAATGGCAGTTCATATTTTTTTTTTCAGCAAATAGAAGGCGATGAAACTCTGATACTTTGACCACAATAGATATATGTATTTTTTTTAATAACAAAGAATTAGGTTGGTAAAGAACTTGGTGCAATTCCTTTATTTTTGTGATACAGTCATACCTCTCATAAAAATATCTTGAAACATCACAAATAGCTATAAAATATCTTTATTTTCATCACAATAAAATATTATATCATAAAAAGAGTCCGTATAAAAAAAGTTTCACATAGAAAATATTCACTAGCGCTTTGGCACTGTATGCCACAAAGTTTACCTTCGAATCCCGGCTGGGGCATGGATGTTTGTATTGGTTTGGAATCGACTTTAAACCGTAGGTCCTTGTCTAATATGAATGCTGGGGTAGGTTTGGCAATCCTATCATGTAAAAAAAAAAAAAAGTGAATTTCTTGTCTAGAAACTGCTATTAGGCAGACAGCCTTGGCACACCCATCATAAAGCTGTTACGCCAATGATGATGAGAAAATATGCAAATCAAAATCTCACAATGAAGCACTACCTCGCATCTTATAACATTCATCGTAATGGTGTGACACAATGTCAGGTACGCAGTCTGACGGATTTTTTTTTTTTAATTTGCATGTTATTTTGACAGACATAGTTGTCTTTCTGAATTACATTTTTTAATTAATTCTTATTTATAACATGTATTCGATGGAATTGTTTTTACCTATCGCACAAAAAAAACCCCATAAAACAGTTTTAACTGTACGTCTTTTATCTTTAAGCTATGTCTGATTCTGATAAATAAAGGCTCAATGCAGTAAAATTCTTTAAAACTTATACAGATAAAATATAGACACTATTTCCGCTCTTTGTGCAAACATCTTTTTAGCTTAATAAAAATTATTTATAATACATACACAAGTTAATGATGTCTTATTTGGCATTTCAGAAACACAAATTTTGTTCATAAACCAACTTCATGTTTCCCAAGAATGGTCTTTGGGGAAGAAAAGAAAATGTCTTCTAGATCTTCTTAAAATAATAGGAACAGTGACTACAACATGGCCGCCAGCGGATTGAACCTCAACTTACCAGCGGCACATTTGCACACTGAGCCACGAGTGGGGCATAAATTCATTATAATTTTGATACGTAAATGCATATGCAAATGAAATTTTAAACGAATTCATATGAATAAAAGTTCACTTAAAGTGAAATGATTATTCAATTCAAATATTTTAATTAAAATTTTTAATTATAAACAATCGTAAGTGTGAATAAATTTAAAATTGTGTATTAATTGCATCATGAAAAAATTTTTATATAATGCAGAATGTAAGGTAAACATTAAATAAATTATTTAAAATAAGTAAACAACTTTTAAATAAGAAAATAAAATAAAAATCAGAAGATGATTCGGATAATTAAACAAATTGAAAACAGCTCATGTAATTAAAAATATAAAAAAAAAAAAAATTAATTTCAACAATCCTAAAGGTTTTTCCGAAAATTTTGAGGTAAATATTATAAAAAAATATTTTAACTTATTTTTAACAAATTAGATAAAAAACATTTTTTAATTAAAAATATAAATATTTATCATTTTATTTTGTATACTAATTAATTAAAAGTAAATACAATCTACTGTTTTGAATGCTAATTTACTTACTATATAAATATGTTTCTTTATCCAATATAAACTAATTGTGTGAACAATGTAGGGGATTTAGCTTTAGAAAAATAAAATTCTAAAGGAAGCCGACTTGCTGCGGAACACCCGCTGACGAACAGAAGCTTTTTGTGTCCATAGACCATTATTGATGGGCCGATGGGCCGGAACTTTCGAAAAGTGTCCAAAACACACTGCCACCCCAACCCCTGTCCCTCCCCACTTTAAATTGGGGTGTTGTCCCTGGACGAAGATCAAGTGCTCTGCTGTTAAGATTACTTTTGATGGGAATGTCGTCGGGGAAGAGAGAGTTCTTTGAACCAGAAACTTTAGATACCCATCTTCCTCAATAGCTTTTTCTTTCTTTTTTTGAGTATCATCATTTAGGAAATAGTGATAGGGTTAATGGTAGTTTTTTTTCATCTTACTATTAGAGTATTAGGTTCGCAAAAGAACTTGGTGGACTGTCTTTATTTTTGAAATAAAGTCAAACCTATATTTTTGACTGGAATAGGAGCCTCATAAAAGAAATTGCGGTTTCTTGCTTCTTCAAAGTAATAAATTTTAAAATTATTATTATTAAGTAATAAAATTATAATTTCTATAGTAATTTGTTTCAGAATTCCTTAACAAATACTGCCATAACGAATCTATTCAAAATTGATCATTCATAACATATATACATATAGATAAGCATTATTGACACAAATACATATGTATCATTTAAATACATGGAGTAAAAGTATGTCATTCATTGACTGAGTTAGCTAAAGGTTTTTAATTATGCATAGAATATATTTTTTTCAATACATAAGTTGAAAAAATTGCATTTAAAAAACTTATAAATGAAAAAATAATGAAATAATTTATGAAAAATATGAATTTTTTAATTAATTTTTTTAACATTTCAAACAAAACAATATTAAAGATATTTTATTTCCCATCATAGAATAAATTTTCTGAATTGATAAATACGAGATTATTATATGTTAATATTGTTCACTTAACATACCAAATAGAAGGGAATTTCTGTAATTCGTTTCTTAATTTTTTTTTTCAGAAAGAATGAGCCTGCTAAATAAATTCAATTAGAATAATGTTTGCTTATTAATCATTGTACACGAATAAATTATCTTCAAAGGAGAATTGAGAAAAAAATATAGGTTTTATTTATAAAAACAAGTTTAAATAAGGGTGCGGAACAGAAGATCTACCTCCCCGTAGTGAACATGGTAACACTTTTTAGTGGTTAAAAGATCTGCAACTTGGAATTATTGTTAGATTAATGAACTCTGTTTCAGCAAGTTTTGTTGTATTATTTTGTTGTTGTTGTATGTGTTTTTTTTTTTTTTTTCGTTGTTCTTTTTTGCTGTAACTGTTCATAATCTGCCATTGGAAATAAAAAAAAAGTTTAAATAAGGGTTCATCTTTATTAAATAATAGTATTTTTCTTTTTAAGAATTGTTCATAAAGGAGGAAGAAAAGTTTATGTCCTAAAATGATTACGATTTACCTTTCAAAAAACTATTTAGCTTTCATCTGTAAATTAAAAAAATTTTTTTTTTTTTATGAAAACTCTTACATTTTTAAAAATTAGTCATTTCATATTTCTTTCTTTCATTTTTTGCAGAAAATGATTAAATTTAATTAAAGAGTGTAATTATGTAATTCAGCC
Source organism: Caerostris extrusa (assembly GCA_021605095.1). NCBI lineage: Eukaryota > Metazoa > Arthropoda > Arachnida > Araneae > Araneidae > Caerostris > Caerostris extrusa. The sequence continues at coordinate 137,628 of BPLR01012075.1, read as the reverse complement.
GAATAATAATTTGAGAATTAATAAGGCAAGTCAGTTAATCAGGTTAGTCAACAGTCAGTCAGGTGGGCAATTTTTTTTTAGTTTTTTTTCCTTCCACTGTTTACCAAAATACACAAATGAAATGAAATGAATAATGTTTAAGTTATAAATTCAATACTAAATAATAAGTCGATACAGTCTTGCAAGTCAATATTTTCTGGGAGTGGAAAAATATATAAAAATAAAATAAAATACTTCAATTGATCTAGAAGTTCAGGACTCAGAAATAGAAAGTGTTCTATTTGTCTTTTGAAATGGAATACGAATGAATAGTAATAAACAACAAAAATGTTTTTTATTATTTTAATCTAAATGCATTTATCTACACGTTCATCTAAATATATTTATCTACACATTCATCTAAATCTACACATTTCTCTCAATACATTTATCTAGAAATTCATTTCAATACATTTATCTACACATCCATCTCAATACATTTATTTACATATTTTTCAATACATTTATCTACATGTTCCTCTCAATATATTTATCTGCACATTCATTTCAATACATCTATCGACTCGCTCATTTCAATACATTTATCTACAAATTCCTTTTTCCATACATTTGTCTACATGTTCCTCTCAATACATTTATCTACAAATCCATCTCAATACATTTATCTACTAATTCTTCCCAATACATTTATCTACAAATCTATCTCAATACATTTATTTACACATTCTTCTCAATACATTTATCTACATGTTTCAAAAGTTAAATTTTTAAACGATATAACTTTATTGATTAATGAAGAGCTACTAAATTTTAATCGTACTTATACTTCCCAGCATATAACTTTCATTCTATAAAAAAAAAAGGCAACTGTTTTCTTATTAAAAAAATGAAATTTCACTTTTTTTTTGCTTCTTTTTCAAAGAAAACGAGTATTGAAAACCAAAGATTTTGCTCTGTGGCATAGTTTCTAAAAAAGAGCTTTAAAGACTTTCTACCCATTATCCCAAAATGATTTTCATTATTTTTTCCTTAACTTAAGGTGCATCCAAGTTTGTTTTTGCCATATTTACAAAGAAAGTTCTGAGTGAGGCCATTAAAAAGAGCTAAAGACTAAAGTAGAGTTTAAAATGCGTTGGTGTGGAAAGAAAAAAAAAAGAAGAACCTTCATTAGCATCCATCAGACTTCATTTGCTTACTTTTTCAGCTGGACCCACCTGGGAGCCATTAAGTTTTCTCCAGCCACCAGCTATATGTAAAAATATATGCTAAAAAACTTAGCTTAAATATTATTTATTTCATAGATTTGGTTTTTGATTATTTTATTAAAAAATTATACTACATAGCATGATAATCATTGATGTAAAATGCTCCGTTAAATAATTTTATTTATTCTATAATAAATCAAATAAATATCTTTAATATTTTTACTTTTTCTTTAAAATTAAATCTGCTCTTTAATTATATACAATTTCAAAACATAAAAAAATTTATATGAAAATTATTATTTACCTTTGTAAACTTTATCATTATCTGTATCAAAAAGTAACAAAATGCTTCAAGGATATGAAGACTGTGAATTTGATACCTTTCATTTACAAAGTCACTGAACAGAAAATTTAAAAATGGTCAAATGAAGTCAAATTTTACCAAATTATACATGGATCCTGACCTACAATAGGGACAGGTGACTTTATAGCGTAATGTTACATGTGCACATTGTATTTGGAGGGATATGTTAGATGTCGAATATCCATGGTGAATTGTGTTTACCAATGAAACAATTGTTTCACGGGAGAATGTGTTGAACCTATACAATAATCATGTGCTGGAGCATGACAATTTAAGGAGTGAACGCGCCCAAGCACGCTAATAAACCCTCAATATAAACGTGTTGGCTGGTATAAGGCTACATTTTAAATGGTTTTTGTAATCACAACGACGTGACAAAATTCCATATCGTATAATTTTAGAAGATTTTCAGCTCCATTTGATGGATGACGTTCCTGAAATTCACCATAGACACATCTGGAACCAATATGATGGGTCTGATATCATAATCAGTAAAGAAAGGGACTACCTCTATATATCTTATTTTCATCACTATTCCGAACTGGCAGCGGCGAATCATCCTCATGTCTCCCACGATCTCCAAACTCATGCACCAGAATTTTTTCCATTGAAGATATACACAGTCCAGTCACATTAATGTGACCACCACCTATTTTCGAAGTCGATGTGAAATAACCAAGGACAAAATGCAGGTGGCAGCACATTACAGTGGAATGTATATAAAAATTCCACTTAAAAATACCACATTCCACACTAAAAGCCAGAATATACAAGAGTGTATATTCTGGCTTTTTGACAGGTGGTCACATTAATGTGATTGGACTGTGCATGAAGCCCCTGGTGCGCAAGAAATTTGAAGCATTCGACATAGACCTCGTCACCAGGATGTAGACAACTGTTCCGTGGTTAATCTGACCAATTTAAAAAGTAAATTAATTAATGCCTCCATTTTGTTAAACATTCTTTGAGATGGATAAAAGGAATTTTAACCATTTTTATGATGTAATCACAATTTTTAATAAAATCATTATAGCACTGTTATCTGCTTTGCGACTAACTTCGTTTTTAGGTGGCGCTTCTTTGGCTTGGCACCGTTTGATTTTCGGACACAAATATTTGAGTAAAAATTGTTTGCTGTGGTTTAACAGATAAGTACACAAACATTTAAAACATATTTTGAGATAACCAGTAAAAACAAATACTCAAGAAATATTTTATTCCTTTTACATTCTTCAAGCATTTTTTTAATTTTATTTTTTTATTTATTATAACTTAACATAATTTATAACTTATTTTCCTTCGTGAAGAGATTGTTTATTTTAGCACTTGGCTAGTACGGTTTTCGGATTGAATTCGATAGAACTTGATTTTGATGATATAGAGTGATATATTTATTCACTAAAATCCCCACCTAAAACTCTTGAACATTGTAGAACTGCTACCAACTGATAATAGAGTTATCAACTGAGCTACCAATAAAGCTATCCTTTTGAACATTAAAAATCGCTGTTGTCTACGTATTGCTGCTTGAGGATATTACACTCCGTATTGAAGGCGATTTTCAATATTAAAAATAATTATCAATATTGAAGGTACATTCAGTATTTAAGGTACATTCAGTATTGAAGGTGACTTTCAGTATTGAAAATAACTATATTGAAGGTACATTCAGAGAAGGTGACTTTCAGAACTGAAAGTACACTTAATATTAAAGGTACACTCAATATTCAAGGTAATTTTCAGAAATGAAACTACACTTAGTAGTAAAATTACACAAAGTATTGAAAGTAACTAACAGTAATTTTTAGTATCTTTCCATTTTGTAGATTGTCCACGATTATACAATTGCTTTTATTTTCAACTTAATTTGTGAAATACTGTGTGAGTAACTTTTTTGTCAAATTTTCTTAATTCTTCTTCTTTTCCATTTTTTTCTTTTACTTCTTTCTGTACATAAAAATTGTATTAATTGTTGACTTTATGCAACGGAAACACTAAACGTTACATCTGTTTTTATATGTAATCTTCTAATAAACAGACAAAACCTCAATAGTCTAATGAAAAATTACATGTTGGATAGTTAAAATCAATATGCATTTAAAATGGATTTAATCAAAATAATTGGTCCATCCTTGCATTGAACCTAAATGCTTACCAACTTTTATTACTTCTTCTAGGAAAATAAAACAAATAAGACTTATGTGCCTGAATAGAGGCAACTTGAAGTTGAAGGCCCATAAGGAATAGCATTCCCGGAATTTCATTCGCTATGGCATAATTAAATTCCTCACCGTCTTCGAAGAATTAAGTTGTTCCTCTGACGCCGGGAATAACAGGTATGCACATTCCAGTCGTTCACTGCTGCTGGATAAATGTCAAAAGTCCAAGTGGTCTGAAATTTAATGGAATGGAATTCAGATGACCAATGTAAATGGATCCTTAGTAGTTATGGATAATGATGGTTGTGGTTAACGACTTCTGTGAAACCTTATAGTTATATTTCACTTATTATCTTCTTTCACAAAATGAAAAGAGACCTTCAATTTAACGATTTTTAAAACAATGTGATTTTAACATTCTGCTTTATGGAATAAAAATTTTTGTGTTTTCACTCTAATTTTAAACTACTGGTTATTTGGTAATTATCGTTATTTATTTGGAAATCAACAAGATTTGATAGCAAAGTTGAGCTTAAAGAGCAACACATAGAGTAGTTTATTTGCAGACAGTTTGTTTCAGTGCAGTTTCATTCAATATTTTCATAAAGTAAAATTCTTCAACATTTGCTGAAATTATAAATTAAAATTTATTTACAACTTACAGGCAGTAACAATCAACATGGTCTCCGTTAAACTTAAGTGAATTATCCGAACGTGTTAGAGGCCAACCTGTTTCCAGCAATATTTAGCATTTTAATATCTGCCTTTGATTCTTGTCTTCAAATGATTAATATCAACGATATCATTTTTCTACTTTTGATCTTTTGTATAATCTTTTATACACAGGAAAAACATTACACCGTAGGAACATATTTTCATGAGATCAGACCTTATTTTCCCGTAAATGTTAAATTTTAATGTTTCCAATGTTTATTATCTACTTGTAATACTTCCAGCTATATTATTTATGTCAGGTTTTATTGTACATCAATTTGATGTAAATAAAACCTATATAAATAATATTGATAATCAAACCTGTCAATAGTCATATAATTAATTCAACTTAATAATGTTATCTAAGGCTCTTTTGACATGAAATATAAAATATGAATAAGAAAAAGTGTATTACTGTTCCTTTAAAGTTTGATTGTAATTCACAACATTAGCTAACATTTAAAAAATAATATATCTTAAATAAAAAATAATGTAGGGGTTTAATCTTCGTAAAACCCTATTAATTCATTAAATCTGTTGATTTCCTGAAATCAAACAGGCAACGCTAATTCTTCTATGAATTAATCGCGCACTAATTTTTGTATGTTAATCTGACAATTGACGTGCCTCAGGAATCTCGGCGTTCCATGAATGGGCGGGAGGCATTGCATTAATTAATTTCAAATGTGCAGCGAAACGGTCTTTAATTAATAAAGCCTTCCATTCTAGAACCGCGGCATCAATTTCCCCTATGAAGATTTTCACATTCATTTTTGCCTATTCATTTCCTCGCAGATTTAAGTACAACAAGCATGGAAGCATCTGAAAAATCACTTCCTAGAATCTGATTAACGTGTATGATTAAAGTTTTCGTTTTTTACAAGACAGGTTTTTAAGTGTAATAATTGATTTTGTGTAATACTTTCTATTTTTTCTACTAAAAGATTGAAATTAACATGGATTTTAATGCTATGTAGTTAAACATGGCAATAATGGCAATTTTTTCTATCTATTCTATTGAAATATTTATTCAAAATGAGGCTTGAGGCTCACTGGTGATATTTGGAAGAATATTTTTGAGTTAAAGGATGAAGAAAGCATAATAATGCAAAATAATTCAGGAGACCTACAAATCGTCGTTGAGAATATTTTGTTTACAAAAGATACATATCGTTTTTAACCTAGATTGCGTACTGATGATTATTTAAATATAGATTCGCGTACTTATTTTTATATGTTACCTGCATTAAGCTACTGGTATTACTGTTTTGTAGATTCTGTACTGGTTATAACAATATTATAAAATATTTAACGCCCTTGGCTCACGATGGGGATATTATTCAGATGTTAAGTCTTTTCCGGTGCTATTAGTCCTTTATTTAAATGTAGTTTTTGCATTGTAGCCTTCCACAAGTGTTCTTGTTGTGGCCTTGACCTGAAACTTACCATTCATTTTACTTGGCTGTCTGTAAAATTCATCTGTTTCTTCTTTATTTTGCATGTCAGTTTGAATTTTAAAGGATGACTCCATTAATACTATGCATTTCATACTTCTATGTAATTGTAATTCATCTAAAGCATAACTATGTTTTTTATTTTCCATTTCGTATAATTTAGCATTCACTATTATCAAAAGCTGATAGACTGGGTCAATTTATTTTTTTCTACGAACAACCCAATACAAACTAGCCTTTGAAATCTTTTCGGATAGAAATTTGAAAATAGTGTTGGCCATAGAAGCACAAACTTTCCGAATAAATGATCTCAGTTTCGTGTGCATCTTTAGTGGAACAAAGAGGGCAATCAGAGGTGACCTTCATGACAATTCTGTGGATTTCCTGGACATCGAACAGCCGACGCTGTTTCTCTAAAATCGCGCCCACTAAATAGATTAAATCTGTCGGTGCAGAGCTACTCATCTCGGCATACCCTGAAGGGTTAAGAGGGGAGCTTTCCCTTCTTCAACTCTCCAGGCAGCGAGTCCGGTCTTTAGTGAATGTCAACCCGTCAAATTCAAAATCTCGGCATCGAACTTCCTGACTGTGAAGCTTTCAAAAACTCACTTGTGCCTTCGATTTCCTCGCAGATTTAGGTACAACAAGCTTGGAAGCATTAAAATTCACTCCTTCATGTACCTAATCTAACCGTGTTTAATTAAAATTTCGTGTTTGTGTAATTTCCGATGAAAGGTTTTTAAATCAAACAATTGGTTTTGTATAATGCAGGTTGACTGGCTACTGAAAGAGTGAAAAGTTTGTCAAATCATTTTGGAAATTTTAATGACTAAATCAGTAAAGAGTAACACTCACTTTTTTTTTTATTTATTACAGTAAAATATTTATTCAAAAATTCTTGATAAAATAATTTTTGGCCATTTATTTTATTCAAAGAAAAGGATAATTGTTTTTAATCTAAAATCGCTTATTGGTGACTATTTCAAAAAAAGTGCATGATTCACGTATAGTTAGGTACTTTTGCTGAATAATGATCTCATTTCGTGTGCAGGTTTCGCCAGGTTATCAGTAGGGAGGGGGGACCGTTCCCCTCCTACCTCCGTTTTCCACCCGATCCTGTTGATTTCCTGAATATCGAACAGGCAACGCTGCATTAATTAATCGCGCCTGCTCTTAAATCTATAGATGAGAGCTACTCAGAAATCTCGGCGTTCCATGAAGGGGAGCCCGCTAATTAGAGTGTCCCTCCAACTCTCCTGTGCAGCGAGAACGGTCTTTAGTGAACGGAAGCCTTCCATTCTAGAATAGCAGCATCGAATTTCCCTTTGAAGCTTTCCGGGATCACTTGTGCCTTGATTTCCCCTCAGATTTAGGTACAACAAGCATGGAAGCATCACAAAAATTCACTTCCTAGAATCTAACTTAAAGTGTTTAATTAAAGTTTTCGCGTTAGTTTAAGCTGCGAAGAGAGGTTTTTAAATCTAACAATTGATTTTGTGTAATACAGGCTAGCTGGCTACTGAAAACATTTTGAAAAGTCAACATGGAGATTTTAATGAATATTTAGTTCAATAAAGAATTTGACCTCATTTTTTTTTATCTATTCTATTGAAACATTTATTCAAAATGAAGCCTTGAGGCACACGGGTGATGTTTGTAAATAAAAATTTTATTTTTACCGTTTATAAAAAAAGCTCCGCAATTGTTGATTTTTAAATCGTTTTGTACTGAGTTATTATTTCAATGTAGATTTCAAAATGGTATTGATTTCAATATCGTTTTTAACCTAGATTCATGTACTGGTGATTATTTATATGTAGATTCGCGTACTGGTTTTATTATATGTAGATTAACCTACTGGTATTATTATTTGTAGATTCGCTTACTGGTGTAATGATATGTAGATTCACCTACTGGATTCACCTTCTTTACGACCTTGGATCACGATGGGGATGTTACGCTATGATGATGATCTTTAGTAGATGATGATTTGTGCTATCCGCCCATTTTAATGTAGTTTTTACATTGTATGCGCTGAGTACAAGTGTTTTGTTGTGCCCTTGAGTCCATGTGTAACGGCTTGTACTTCTTGGTTGTTTGCTAAAATTCCAAGTTCCTTATTTTTTGCTTGTCAGTTTATTAAATGCTCTGTTACAGACTATGTCAAAAATAGTTACAATCAAATTGCAATTCATCTAAATCAAATACTTTACTTTATTTCTCATTTCCTATAATTTAACATTCATCTAAATCAAAAGCCACTGATACAAAATTATTGGTCAATTTATTTTTTCTACAGAATAAATAGCAATTTATACATCTACGCCAAAATTTCAATCTTTTCTTCGGATAGAAATTTGAAAAACTGCATGCTACATAAAGCTCTATCTTTTGCTGAATAATGATCTCATTTCGTGTGCAGGTTTCGCCAGGTTATCCGGGGGGGGGACCGTTTCCCCCCTACCTACCGTTTTCCACCCGATCTGTTGATTTCCTGAACATCGAACAGGGTAACGCTGTTCTCCTATTAATTAATCGCGCCCGCTAATTAGATTAAATCTATCGGTGCAGAGCTACTCAGAAATCTCGGCGTTCCCTGAAGGGAGGGGGACCAGCTCATGAGCGTCCTGACGTCCCCCTCCAACTTCCCTCTGTGCAGCGAGAACGGTCTTTAGTGAACGGAAGCCTTCCATTCTAGAATCTCGGCATCGAATTTCCCTTTGAAATTTTCCGACTCACTTGTGCCTTCGATTTCATCACAGATTTAGGTACAACAACCATGGATGCATCACAAAATTCTTCCCCCAGAATCTAATTAACGTGCATAATTAAAGTTTTCACATTAGTTTAAGCTCTGAAGAAGTTTTTAAATCAAACAATTGATATTATATAAAAGGCCTGCCTACTGGGTTAAAGATTTTAATGAATACGTAGGATCCAAGCAGAATCCAACTACTGTTAATATAATTAAAGTTTACACATTAATTTCAGCTCTGAAGAATCTAACAATTGATTTTCTACATAATACCAACTAGTTGGCTTCTGAAAGACTGAAGGCTGTGAAAAGTTAATATGAGATTTTAATGAATATGTTGAACCCTTAGAATCCAATTAACGTGTATACTACTGTGTTCAAAAAAAAAAGTAAAAAATCAATTTCAATTTAAAATTCGCGGGCTTATGGAATTTCCATTTTTTTCTTTTTACGTTGCTGGCACTGTCCTTGATATCTGTGTGAAATTTGTCGTCAAAATCTTCATTAGTGTTTGAGTTATGTCTGGCGTTGTGAGACGATAAAACTGATTCTGACGATTTTAGAAATGTCTGAATTTATTGAGCAAAGAACTTGCATTCAATTTTGTTTGCAGAAAACCCCCGGTGAGCATTCCTATATAGGAAAGAAAAGTTTACAAGTGGTATAAAATAGTTCAAAGGAGGTATATAACGTTGGAGGACGATAGACCTATGGGCGACCATCAACCTCAACCGACGAATCTCACGCTTTTGGTGCTTGCAAACCGTCCATTTACAATTAGATACCTTGCTGAGGATGTTGGAATTTCAAAAGGATCGGTCAATTCCATATTGGGCCTTAAACGCGTCAAATCTCGATTGGTACCGGAAACACTGAATGCGCCAGCTCACACTGCATTGATTCTTCGTGACTTTTTGCCAAAATTAAACCCATATCATTTCACAGCCACCGTATTCACCTAATTATTCACACCGCTCGACTTCTGGCTATTCTCCTAAATGAGAAAGGACTCCGGGGACACCGTTTTGAATCGATTGAAGAGATTCAACGTGGTGCGTCGCTTTGACAGCCATTCCTGCCGGGAGTACATTTCAGCAGGCATTGATCATTGTATTTACGCACTTTTTAGTATTATATTTACGCACATTCTGAATATTTTTTTAACGATATAAGGACTCGACTAAGTATTTCACCATTCTAACAAATACAAAATCAATATTCACACTGAACGTTAATTTAATTGTATAAATAAAAAATTTGTATTGTTATAAAAAACAAAAGAACGAAAAACATTGTATTGTATTGATAAAAACATCAAGGAACGAAAAATTAATAATGCATGAATTATAGAAAAGATAAAATCGAATGATGAAATTTGTTTTATGACAACAAAAAGGCACAAAGGTTCTCTCCTTATTGTTTACAATATTTTTAATTAAAATGGAAAAAAGAATCCAAAACTTATTTCTTCACTAATGTGTGTTGTGATGAGTGATGAGAGAAAATGTCCTTAAAATATGAAATTCTCATTTGATGTTTTCGACGCTGTAATTCAGTGAGAAACCATTCAACGTAGCAGAGAAAATCTCCAAAAGTCAAAATCAAGCAGAAATTGCGAAATTGAAGCGCGATGATTGAATGGTATCCGGAAATTGAAGCTCATTCCCCTCGGTCATAATCGAGTCGAGAAAGTGCTGTCCCCGCAAGAAAAACGGGAATCGGAAATTAAATCCACCGCAGCCCATTTTTTTTTATTGCTCGTTCCGATGGTTGCCTCCCTTTTTTTCCCCTGTAGGGAAAAAAGATTTTGAGAGCTGACTGCTTTCCTCTCCTCAACTGCAGCACTGGTTATTTGCTTTTCGCGATACACAATTCCGTGAAAGTTTTCATTGGTGTTATTGGAAACTGAATTTCGTTTTTTTCGTTTTTGTATGTTTGCAGATATTTTCTCAGAATCCAGTTTTTTTTTTTTTTTTTTTTTTTGAAAAATAAAAAATATTTCTGCAAATCAGCGTGGAGGATTCAACATGATGTGATAACAACTTCTGAAAAAAAGAAAATTTTTTGTTATAAGTAGTCATGTAGCTAATGTAGCCAGTTTACAATACAGCTGTTTCGTTATAATGCCGAAAATTGAGGATAGCCCTCGCAAAATTGATAGGATGGAAGGTGTATTATTTGAATTATCTTGTTAACTCAGAATCTTGTAGTTAGGCATGGAAAAGTCGAAAAATAATTTGAATTGCCCTTTATAAAAGTATTTCTGAAAATCAGTGTTGATGATTCAACATGATATGATAAAATACTAACAAAAAAATATTATAAAGTAGTCTTTTATGTAAAAAGTAACACGTATCCCAACATAACGATTTCGTTATAACACAGCTCGATAATTGAGGATAACCTTAGCAAAATATATTGGATGGAAGTTGGATTATCTTGTTAACACAGAATCTTGCAGCTAAGCATAAAAAGTTGAAAAATAATTTGAATTACCATTTTATAAAATATACCTGAGGTATTAATGCGTTATCTGCAAATCAGGTGTTGATGATTCAACATCAGAAGATAACATTCTAACCAAAAAAAAATTCTATTATAATTAGTCGTGTAGCTAATGTAAAAACGACCTTCATCAACAATGATTTTGTTATATCACGCTCAAAATTGAGGATAATCCTCGCAAAACAGATTTAATGGAAGGTGGATTTTTTTGTTGACCCAGAATCTTGTATTTAAGCATGAAAAGATAGAAAAATAATTTGAATTACCTTTTTTAAAAATTTATAGTTGTGGAGGTGCCGTTGTTAGTGCATTTAAATTTTGTTATTGATATTGTTGTTTCTTATCTTATTGTCGACAGCACCATCTAGACCAAGTCTATCATCATATGTTGGTAATCCAAACACATGGGCGTGCTTGTCATGTGTTTGTTTATGATGAAGGTTAAAAAAATGCAGCTTTTTTTTGTCACTGGGCCTTGCTGCACAAAAACATGGGGCACCCAAATCGAAAAGTCTGACTTGCAGTGACTTGACAGAATTTGCATTGTGCTACAATGGGGCTATGGGCTATGGGTTTTTCATTTGCATGTATATTTATTTATTACCATTCTATGGGCTTCAAACATAGGCCCACACCGGTAGGGGGGGCATTTAAATTGTAGAAAGCTTAAGAATAAATTTATTATAATTTTTAATAAATAAATATGCATGCAAATGAAATTTAAAGGAATTAATATATGAAAAATTAAAAAAAAAGCCTTACTTAAAGTGAAATATTTTTGATGATTTCCCAATGATTATTTCCTAATATTTTAAATTAAAAATTTTATTATAAACAATCATAATTGAGAATAAATTTAAAAATGTAAATCATGGAGAATGTAATATAAAATTTTTACTTTACATAATGTTATATAAAACAGAATATAAAAGGTAAAAACCAGAAGCATTAAATGAATAAAATATTACGTGAAATTAATAACATATTCTAGGTAAGAAACTTTTACAAAAAAATCAAAAGTTTAAAGTAGTTAAAATGAAATCATCTTATGTAATTAAAAATATTAAAAAAAAAAAAAATAGTTTCAACTATCCTAATGTTTTTCCCGAAATTCTTGATAAAATATTAAAAAATTATTTTAAACATAGTTTTAATAAATTATAAATTTACATACATAAGTAAATATTTTTAATAGTTATTAATTAAAAGTAAATTTAATACACAGTTTTAAATACTAATTTAATTAAAAAATATATATTTCTTTATCAATATAAATGAATGATGCGAACAATGCAGAGGATTTATATTTAGAAAAAATAAAGTTCAGCAGAGAGACGACTTGCTGCGGAACACCCGCTGACGAACAGAAGCTTCTGTGTCCGAGGAACATTATTAATGGACCGATGTGCCGGGACTTTCAAAAGTGTCCAAAACACACCGCCACCCTAACGCCTGTACCCCTCCGGTTTAAAATGGGGGTTTTGTCCTGTGGACGAAGATCAAGTGCTCTGCTGGATAGATTACTTTTGGTCGGGATGTCGTCGGGGTAGAGAGAGTTCTTTTGAACCAGAAACTTTTGATCCTCATCTTCCTCAATGGCTTTTTCTTTTTTAAGTATCATCACTTCGAAATAGTGATGGGTTCATGGTAGTTCTTTTTTTTTTTTTTGTACAAAATAGAAGAAGATGTAACTCTGATACTTTTTAACCACAATAGACTTTCTTTGTTTTTATTAATATAGTATTAGGTTAGTAAAGAACTTGTTGGTTGACTTTTATTTCTTTCATATAGAAATACTAAATACAGTTTTTAAATACATTAAATCCTATATTAGTGCTGTTATTATAGTAGCTATAAAATATATTGTTTTCAGTATATTAAAAAATTATGTGATCAATAAAGACATCATTAAAAAGTCTCATAAAAACAATCACTATCTTACATCTAATAACATACGTAGTAATGAGATGATATAATATCATTTAGGCTACCGTTTGCAATTTTTTTTTTTTTTTTTTAATTTGCATGTTATTTTGATGTTTTTTTTCTAATATGATATTAGATTGGCAAAGAACTTTGCAGGCATTCTTTGTTTTTGAAATACATTCATATCTATATTTCTGCGAGAGATAGGAGCCATATAAAATAGATCGCATAAAAAATATCTTGAAACTCCTTTAGTTGCTATAAAGTATGTTGTTTTCAACACATTAAACAATAATGCTGTAAATAGGGAAAGCAATAAAATGTTTCATATAAAAAATATATAAATCAAAACCTCACAATGGGGCATTACCTGGCCTCTAATAATATTCGTCGTAATGAGATGATATAATATCAGTTAGGAAGTAGTTAGGAAAATAAATTTCAGAAGAGACCCGACTTGCTGAAGGAACACCCGCTGACGAACAGAAGCCATTGTGTCCAGGAAACATTATTAATGGTCCGATGTGCCGGAACTTTCGAAAAAATGTCCGAAACACACGCTTTGAAACGGGGTTTGTGTCCTCTGGACAAAGATCAAGTGCTCTGCTGAAAAGATTCGTTTGGGTGGGGATGTCGTCGGGGAGGAGAGAGTTTTTTAACCTGAAACTTTATATCCTCATCTTTCCTCAATGGCTTTTTTCTTTTCTTTTCCATGTATCATCACTTCGGAAATAGTGATGATTTGTTAGTGGTAGTTTTTTTTTTTTATTTATTTATTTTTTTATGAAATAGAAGATGATATAAGTGATACTTTTCACCACAACGTTTCTGTTTTTTTAATAACACAGTTTTGGATTTTCGGGGCCTGATGGACGAATGGATATCGCTCTGGTAATCGGTACCACAGGTTTCAGGTTCGAATCCCGGCGGTGATGTGAACGTTTGTAATAATTCGAATCCGCTTCAAACCGTAGGTCCCGGTCTAATAAGATCGTAGAGCGTTGTGGAAAATATGTTCATCACCTACGTAGTCTACACGTGCCGCCTTGCAGTGCTAAATGAGTAACAGCAGTGCAACCTTTGCCTATGACATAAAGATTAACTTATGTATCGCCATATGCATTAGAAACAACATCAGCAGTATTAGATTGGCAAATAACTTAGTAGATTTTTCTTTGTTTTTCGAAATGCAGTCAAACCTATATTTGTGTTGGGAAAGGAGCCACAAAAAGCAATTGCATAAAATTATGCATCTTGAAATTTCGTATCTATAATATAACTAGCTGTAAAATATAATGTTTTCAACGAATTACAAAATTATGCCTTAAAAATGGTAAAACAATATATAAAACATAACCACCACTCAGCTGATTGAAGATTAGTTCTATTGCTGACCAGTGCCGCACGTTGTCGCTGAGACACGAGTCGGCCATAACTTTTACTGTAATTTTGATAAATAAATATGCATTCAAATAAAATTTTTAATGAATTCATATGAAAAAAGAAATCTCACTTAAATTGAAATGATTATTCACTTCCAAATATTTTTAAAAGTTATATTATCATAATCGTGAATAAATTTAAAAATGTATATTAATTGCATTATTGAGTAGTGTTTATATAATACAGATACTAAGGTAAACATTAAATGTAGAGAAATTACTTAAAATAAATAACATTGTTTCAATAAGAAAATTAAAAAAAAGTTTCTATTATAAATAATTATAGTCGTGAATATATTAAAAGTGTATTCTAATTACATCACTGAGAAATGTTTATTTAATACAAATTGTAAAGCAAACATTAAATAAAGACAAAATACGCAAAATAAGTAACGCTTGAATAAGAAAATTAAAAAAAAATTCTATTATAAACAATCGTAATTGTGAATATATTAAAAAAAATATATTTTAATTTCATCATAAAAGAAATGTTTATATATCACAAAATGTAAAGTAAACATTAAGTAAAGGAAAATTACTTAAAATAAGTAACAACATTTAAGTGAGAAAATAAAAAAAGTCAGAAGAAGTTTAAAGTAATTAAACAAATAGAAATCACCTCATGTAATCAAAAATATACAAAAAAATTAAATTCTCTACTCCCTAAACTTTTTCCCCGAAATTCTTGTTAAAAAATTAGAAAAACTTTTTAACGAACTACTTAAGGAATGTTTAATTAAATATATACGTATTTATCATTTTATTTTTATACTTATTAATTAGAATTAAATACCATTTTCTGTTTTGGATACTAATTTACTTATTATAAAAGATATTTCTTTATCCAATATAAATTAATGGTGTGAAACAATGCAGGGATTTATGTTTAGAAAAATAAATTTCACGCTACGGAACACCTGCTGACGAACAGAAGCTTCTATGTCCAGGAGACATTATTCATGGACCGATGTGCCGGAACTTTCGAAAAAGTGTCTAGAACACACTGCCACCCCCCTTGTCCGCCTCCCCGCTTTAAAATGGGGGTTTGTGTCCCTTGGACGAAGATCAAGTGCTCTGCCGGAAAGACTACTTTTGGTGGGGATGTCGTCGGGAAAGAAAAGTTCTTTGAAGCAGAAACTTTATATCCTAATCTTCCTCAATAGCTTTTTCTTTTCCTTTTCGACTATCATCACTTCGGAAATAGTGATGGGTTAAAGGTTCGTCTTTTTATTTTTACTAAATAGAAGACGATGTAACTCTGATACTTTTTTATCACAATAGACAGGATTTTTTAATGACAGTTAGACTGGCAAAACACTTGGGGAAATTTCTTTATTTTCGAAATACAATTATACAGAAATACGAAATGTAGTTTTTTTAAATACAGTCATACCTGTATATATCTGTATTTGGAATAGGAGCCACGCATAAAAGAAATCACATATAAAAGAAAAACTCCATATAAAAAAAATCGCATAAAAATGTCTTGAAACTGTATAAGTAGCTATGAAATATACTTTTTTCCCACTTTCATACTCACTTTTAGATCCTCGTCTTCTTCAACGGCTTTTTCTTTTCGAAGTATCATCACTTCGGAAATAGTGATGAGTTAATGGTACTTCTTTTTTTATTTTAGACAAAATGAGAGACTATAGAACTCTGATACTTTTCACCACTAGACTTATGCTTTTTTTCGTAGCTTAGTATTATATTGGCAAAGAACTTGGTGGACTACTTTTATTTTTTAAATACAGTTTTACCTATATTTTTTCTTCAAATAAGAGCCTCATAAAAGAAATGGCACGTTTCTTGAATGTACATAATAATAAATTATATTATTATTGTTATTAAGTAATTATATATTCTGTGCATAAGTAAAATCTTTTAGCTAACTCAGTCAAATAATAACATACTTTTCGTCCATGGATTTAATGATACAAATCTACTTCCAATTTGTGTAAATTCATGCTTTTCAATATGTATATATGTTATAAATTATTAGTTATGCATAGATTTGTTATGGCAGTATTTGATAAGAATTTGAAACAAATTACTATAATTAATATTATAATTTTATATATATAAATAAAATTATAATTTTATTACTTAATAACAATAATAATATAATTTATTATTATGTACATTCAAGAAACATGCCATTTCTTTTATGAGGCTCTTATTGCGGACAATAAATATAGGTAAAACTGTATTTAAAAATAAAAGTAGTCCACCAAGTTCTTTGCCAATATATACTAAGCTACGAAAAAAAGTATATGTCTAGTGTGGTGAAATATTAATTATAGTAATTTGTTTCAGAATTCCTTATCAAATAGTGCCATAACAAATCTATGCATAACTAATAATTTATAACATATATACATATTGAAAAGCATGAATTTACACAAATTGAAGTAGATTTGTATCACTTAAATCCATGGATGGAAAGTATGTTATTATTTGACTGAGTTAGCTAAAGGATTTTACTTATGTATAGAATATATAGTTTGTTTCAACACAGAAGTTGAAAAATGCATTTAAGAAATTAATATATGAAAAAAATATGAAATAATTTAATATGAAAAAATATGAATTTTTTAATTATTTTTTTAACATTTCAAACAAAGCAATATTATCGATATTTTATTTCCTATCACAGATTAAATTTCCTGAATTGATAAATACGATGTTAATATGAGTACATATTTTCCACTTAACATACCAAATAGAAGGGAATTGCTGTAATTCGTTTCTTAAATTTTTTGAGAATGAACGAGCCTTTTAAATAAATTCAATTAGAGTAACGTTTGCTTATTAATAATTTTACACGAAAACTTATCTTCAAAAGAGAATGAAGAAAAATATCGATGGTATTTATTAAAGCATGTTTAAATAAAGGTTCATTTTTATTAAATAATAATGTTTTTCTTTTTAAGATTAGTTCATAAAGGAGGAAGAAAGTTTACATCTTTAAATGATTCCGATTTACCTTTAAAAAAAAAAAAAACTTAGCTTTCATCTGTAAATTAAAAAAAAAAATCATCATTTTTTTTTTTTTTTTTATGAAAACTGTTACATTTTTAAAAATGAGTCATTTCATATTTCTTTCTTTTTTTTTCATAAAATGATTAAATTAAATTAAAAGCGCGTAATTAGGTAATTCAGTCGAATAATAATTTGGGAATTAATAAGGTAAGTCAGATAGTCATGTTAGCCAACAATTAGTCAGTCAGGCAGTCAATTTTTCCCACTATTCTTTTTTCTTCCAATATTTACCAAAGTAAACAAATGGAATAAATTTAACAATTTTTTACTTATAAATTTAATAGTGAGTAATAAGTCGTTAAAGTTTTGTAAAGTCAATTTTTTTGGAAAGAGAAAATTTATAAAATTAAATAAAATCCTTCAAATTTATCTAAGAGTTCAGCCACCTGAAAAAATAAATAATTGTTCTATTATTATTTTTTTAAATGAAATAGTAATGAATAGTAGTAAACAAAAAATTATTTTTATTAGATAAATGTATTTTGTAACTTTTCGGTCTATACTATACCTATAAAGGTGTCAAGAAGAGGGCCACATTAAGGTTCATGGAAACACTTTAGTTTTTATTTACAAGCATTATATATATTATACAGAATATTTATTGCAAATTATTATTTACAAAACATTATGATAAATAAAGAATTAAATTTGATTTGCAAGTATAGTTCATTCAACGGACGGATATTTTCAGAGTTCTCAGTTCTACGATTAATTTAATTGCTTGGTCTACAGCATATCTTAATTATCCCAACAAGTGACTTACTAAACAGGCTGCAACTCCGGCATGTTTAGTCACTTCAAAGAAAAAGAGAAAAACAACATTTTTAACGGCTCGTCGCAGAACTCCCTCTCTTCTCCTGTAAAAACCTCCTTTTACGAAAATCCATCAAGAAGAGGGGGTCAACTTTCCTCACTTAGTCTTTGGAGTAGACATTTTCTCAGCCCATGGTCTATCACCAATTACTATGCGTAATCATGATGTAGTACATATTCCAC
This sequence comes from Caerostris extrusa, assembly GCA_021605095.1. NCBI lineage: Eukaryota > Metazoa > Arthropoda > Arachnida > Araneae > Araneidae > Caerostris > Caerostris extrusa. The sequence continues at coordinate 119,066 of BPLR01012075.1, read as the reverse complement.
CTTTAATTGTTTCGTCCTGTGAAGGTCGTGCAAATAATCGCTAATTTCATGAGATGCTAATTTCCATGACACTGAATATCTTCTATCATATTTGAGTAGCAGGTTGTTCTGATTAGTACAAAACAATAAATGCATGCGATATAACTACTCACAACACTGTTCAACTGCTGTCAAATTTGAGTAATAGTTGTTATTATATACTTGGCAAAGAATACACAGTCCTCTCCCTGGGAAGTAATGTCGCAACTCTTCCCCGTGGGAAAAAATGCTACAATTGTAACCTCAATACATTTATGTACAAGCTCATCTCAATACATTTAAATGTTCATTTCAAATGTTAAATTACTTATTGATTAATGAACAACTACTAAATTTAAAACGCGTTCATACCTCAAAAGCATATTATTTGCATGCTGGGAAAAATCAACTGTGTTCCATTCATAAATGAAATTTCATTGTTACTATTTTGAAAGAAAACGAGTATTGAAAACCAATGATTTCGCTCTTTGTAGCATATTTTCTAAAAGAGCTTTAAAGACTTTTACCCATTATCCCAAAAATAATTTTCATTATTTTTTTCTTAACTTAAGGCGCATCCAAGTTTGTTTTGCCCATATTTACAAGTTATGAATGAGGTCATTAAAAAGAGCTAAAGACTAAAGTAGAGTTTAAAATGCGTTGGTGTGAAAAGAAAAAAATGAAAAGCCTTCATTAGCGTCCATCAGGCTTCATTTAGCTTACCTTTTTCAGCTGGACCTCACTTGGGAGCCATTAAGATTTCTCCAGTCACCAGCTATATGTAAAAATATATGCTAAAAATTCAGCTTAAATATTTTTTTCATTGATTTGGTTTTTTGCTATTTTTATTAAATACTCTTTACTATATGGCACGACATTCATTGATTTAAAATACTCTGTTAAACATTTTTTTTTTTTATAATAAATCTAATAAATATTTTTATTTTTTAAAACTTTTTCTTTAAAAATAAATCAGCTCTTTAATTATATACAATTATAAAACATAAAATTGTTTATTTAAAAATTATTATTATTTACTTTGTAAACTTCAGAACACCGTCTGTATTGTTTGTATCAAGAAGTAATAAAATGTTTCAAATATATAAGGACATAAGGACTGTAGTCAGTTAGGCACCCCTTTCACCCACTAAATAGAAAAAAAAAAATTAAAAATGATCAATTGAAATCAAACTTTACCAAATTATATATGGATTCTTTCATGATCTATACACATGGTGTCTCAAATAGTTGTTTGTGTGCTGATCTCTGGAATCAGGACAAACAACTTTTATGTATAATGTTATGTTCGGTGACTTTGGAGGATAATGCTGCATGAGCACATTTTTATTTGGGGGGATATGTTATAGGCCGAATATCCACCTTGAATTTTGCATTACTGATGAAACTATTGTTTTACAGGAGAATGTGTTGAATTATATAATAAGCATGTGTTAGAGCATGACAATTTAAGGAGGGTATCTGCTCAAACATGTCAATAACCCTCAATATAAACTTGTAGGCTGATATTGTGTTGATGATTTATGGCTTTTATAACCCCAATGCCATAACAGAGTTACATATCATATTACTTTAGAAGATTTACAGCTGAATTTAATGGGTGATGTTCCAGCAGACACATCTAGCATCAATATGATGGATCTGATATCATAACCAGCAAATTTCACTATGATGAATCTGATATCATAACCAGCAAATTTCGTGACTACCTCAATAAATCGTATTCTAATCACTAAACAGTGGCTAACCAGCCGCATGCCAAGCACCATCTCCCAAACTCATCCACCTTTATTTTTCTGTTGGAGGTACACGAAAAGTGAACGAGACATTTGTAGGACTGGACTAACCATTGTTTAAATTGGCCATGGTTACAAGTCACGAAATCAGTTACCATGATTGAAAATCATTTAATTATACACCATGGCCAATTTAAACGGGTTCATTAATCGTGTACACTATAACCAATTAAACGGGTTCGGATGGTATCCAGATCAAATGTTCCCTGAAAGCATTTCTAAGAAGTGTTGCTTTCAAGATTTCCAACATTGTGTCTACCCCTTACATCCCTTTGCGGAAATTAAATGTTTGCTTAGGCATGCAAGCATTTTGAATGAACTGCAAAATCAATAGAGGTCTGTATTTTTTACTGATTAATCCAGACTTAATTTTTAAAACGATTCAAGAAAATTTTTGTTTGCCCGTAGCCGAACCTCATTATTATTCCTGTCATATCTATGAAAAAGACATATTTGGTAATTCAAGAGCGGCAAATATTTATCTAAATGGCCACACTAAACTGTAAACCGTTTCTAGAAACGCTGTTTTTTGATCAGTTATAGGAAAAAAATAAATTCTTGATATAATTTTTGGTCCTTACTCAGGTTTAGTTCTTGAGTCTTTATTCTACAAGACGAAAAATATTATATTACCCGAATCGTAAAAGACAGGGGAACTATCTTCTGAATACCTATTGGACTTATCAATTGTCTAGTATGTTTTTGATCCAATCTGAGAGAACTTGTTGAAATACTCTAAGAGATATAATTATTCAGTAAGACTAACCACCTACAAATTGTATCTTAGACTTATATTAACTTGGTATGACATAGGAATAAGTTTTGCTATCAATAACTCCATCATTTTGAAAGTAAAACATATCTGTTGTGCACGTAGTGCTATTTGAGGTTATTACACTCAGTATTGAATGTAATTTTCAGTACTGAAGGCACAGTCAGTGTTAGGGGTAACTTTCAGTACTGAAGGCACACTCATTATTGTAAGTAACTTTCAGTACTGAAGATGCACTCAATATTGAAGATAATTTTCAGTGCTGAAGGTAATTTCAGTACGGAAGGTACTTTCAGTATTGAATGCAATTTTCAGTACTGAAGGTACACTCAGTATTGAAGGTAACTAACAATAAATTTTGGTACCTTTTCCATTTTGTAGATTTTCCAAGACAAAAAAAATTCCAATTGTTTCTCACTTCTACTTTATTTGTGAAGCACTGTGTGATTAACGTTTTTGTCAAATTTCATTTGGCATATATGTCAATAGAACTATACATAAAAGATTTACTAATTCTTGATCTTACGCAATGACACCACCAAACGATACGTCTATTTTTTATATAATAATTTTAATAAGCCATTAAACTCAGAAATAATGACAAATTACTTTTCGATTGTTAAAATCAATCACGTATATACAATTGATTTAATCAAAATAATTGGCCCATTCTTATACTTTGATCCGAAATGTTTGCAACTTTTTATTACTTCTTCTAAGAAAGCAAATAAGACAAGACCTGACTTGGTGTGCCTGAATAGAGGCAACTTGAAGTCGAAGGCCCATAAGGAATAGCATTCCCGGAATGTCATTCGCTATGGCATAATTAAATTCCTCACCGTCTTCGAAGAATTAAGTTGTTCCTCTGACGCCGGGAATAGCAGGTATGTACATTCCAGTCATTTACTGCTTCTGGATAAATGTCAAAAGTCCAAGTGGTCTGAAATTTAATGGAATGGAATTCAGATGCCCAATGTAAATGGATCCTTAGTAGTTATTGATAACGACTTATGTGAAACCTTCTAGTTATATTTCACTTATTATCTGCTTTTAAAAAAAATAAAAAAAAGCAATGTGATTTTAACATTTGTGTTTTGTGGAATAAAAATATGGGTTTTTCTAACTCTTTAAGACTACTCTACTGATTATTTGATAATTATAGTTACATATTTAGAAATCAATTAAACCTGATTTCAAAGTTTTTGTTGTTCCTTGCATAAAAGAGCAGCACATAGAATAGGTTATTTGTACACCGTTTGTTTTAGTTGAATTTCCTTCAATTTTACTCGTAAAGTAAAATTTCATCGCGATTCGCTAAAATTCTAAATTAAACTTTGTTTATAACTGAAAGTCAGAAATAATTAACATAGGCACCATTAAACTTAATCAATTTTGTTCTACAACTGCCTGGCAATACAGAAAGGTAATTGAGTCTTTATGCCATACATTATGCTTTACGCTGTTACTCATTTAGCACTAGAAAGGGGCATGTGTGTAGTTTGGAAGTCATGATACGGACGAATAAGTAACACTATAAAATCGCAAACGGTCTACGAAAACTAAAGAGAAAAAGACACCTGCTTCAATTAGTATTCCAAACCACTAGAGCATCCATGGAATAATAAATTAAGTATCATAAAACAATTTTTTGCCGATTAAAGTCGGCTATCAGGACCCTATGATATATTAAAATTTTGGATATAAATATGCCACCATGACAGTCAGATTTTCCTACACTATTTGGCCAATCTGAAGTTTGCCTGTGATTATTGTCTTCAAAACAGGATAAGGCATTTGAACCATGTCGTTTATAACTCTTTTCTTTATTGAATATTGATTAATTTACATTTTTTTGCCAATCCCTTACTTGTAACATTAAATAACATCATTGATGGATGACTTTTCATTAAATTCGTTAAAAAATTTAGTCGAACTAATGAATATTGCATATCTACATAAATGTATATTACACTACCGTTTTATAATGTTGCATTCAATTAAACATCAGTTTTCTAAATATTATACCCTTTATTTCTTTGATAATTTTCTTTTAATAAATGATATATTTTCTAAGTTTAAAATACGTTTTCTGATTTAAAGTAAAACACAGAATAATCAAAAGTCAATAATGACATGTTCGCCTTGTCATTTTTTTTTCTTATCTCGGAAAATTTTAAAAATATAGATAAACTAAAAAAGATGTATCTCAGTTACCTTAACGTTTGATTGATAATATGCATAAAAAATTATCCTATCAATTAATATAATAAATATCATCATCGTTTTCAAAAAATTAAATGTGGGGCAAGGTCGTCTATCTATTGGTAGATTTCGAGACGAGAGAGGTTTTCTTTTTTTACGTGGTAGGGTTGCCAGCTTTACGCCCAACTGCTCAACATAAGAACCGGGACCTACGATTTAAGTTATTCCGAACCACTAGACATCCACTAATTTTTTTCCGGGATAAATAAACCTGTGGTTCGACGCCAGAGCTTTAGCCACTCGACCATTCAGGCTCAATATAATTATATTTTTATTTTTAATAAAAATAATATAATTTTTGCAAATAAATAAATAAATAAATAAAAACTAAGCGATGTTTAATTTTCTTAAAATATTAATTCATTAAATCTAAAATAAGTATAATTATCATCGTAATTCTTCCCTTTTTCCCGATTTTTTTATGTTAATCTGACATTTGACGTGCCTTAGGATAATAAAAAATATACCTTAAAATAGAATGACGCATTGCATTAATTAATTTCAAATACTTAAAAATTCTTAATAATTAATAAATATTTTTTCTTAATTGTATAAATTTAATTCATTTTTAAAATATTCATTTTAAAGCAGCTTAACTCTCAAAAATAAAATCTGATTATAGAACCATAATCTCGTTTTTTTTTTTTTTTTTTTCTATATCAAAAAATTTTGTGATTAATATCTTTCACTTATTTTTTCACAAGAAATTATAAATACACTGATTTGCAAGATTTAAACAATGACAATTTTTCCTGCAACTGTTTTGACATAACCTGGGGCAACATAAAATTCAGAATGCATTATTTTTGAAGGCATAATAATGAAAAATGCACAGGTGACTAAAAATATGGAATCAAAAAAAAAAAAAAAAAAAGGCTTTGTAAAAAGAGTAGCAACTACTTGTCTGCACAAATAACGTGTTCTTAATAAGGCTTATGATATCCCTTATCTGCAATGGCTGCTGGGCGTTTTTCATTCTAAACATATTATAAAATATTTGTTGAGGCAAGAAATTGCATATTTTCAGATGTTATGTCTTTTTCCGGCAGATCAAATCCCGTTCCAAAAGCGTATCCCAAAGCCTCCCACACATGTTCTACATCTCTTACCTGAAACTTACATACATTTTGCTCTGTATAAATTCATCTAGTTTTCTTTACAGCAAACTAGCTTGAATTTTTTCAGAGGATATCTTTAATAATGCTTTCTTCCTTCATTTAATTGAAGTTTTTCACTGCACGAGCTGATTGTAACGTATTTTGTTGTGCCTCGCGTCAATCTTTTTTTTTAATTACTTCTGGGACTGAGTCATATTGACCATTTCCTGCAAGCAACCCAATACAAACTAGCCTTTGAAATAAAGTTGTCGGAAGGTAAAGTTTCTAAAATAGTGTGGGCCATAGAAGCACAAACTATCAAGTGAATAAAGTTCATAGCATCTCCAGTGGAACAAAGAGGGCGATCAGAGGTGACCTTCATGACAATTCGGTGGAGATGTTCCTGGAGGTAGTCATGTCCGGTGACAATTCTAAAATTGGCAGAAAAACGCCTGGGAGGTCCATTGGGATCGGATTGTTAAGTAGGCTTTCCTCACATCTTTGTCCCAGGCAGCGTTCTCCTGAGCTTTCTGTGCATATCTCGCCGTCAAATTCACCATAGGGGAAATTTCCTGACTGCAGGGTATATCAAAACAAGACTGTGGAAGATGGCAACCATTTTTAGCAACCAAGTCAGCTTTCCCAATGGCTGGAGATTCATTAAAATATGATTGTCATGTGTAATCGAACCGTGCGCTTAAAATTTCATCTTTGCTAATTTTTGCATGTCAGTTTATTAAATGTCTTTATCTGTTACAGATTATACTAAATAGTTACAATTAAATTGTTATTCCACTAAATCAAATACTATACTTTATTTTGCCATCTCGTATTATTTAACAATTTATTAAAAAGTCGCTCTGATAAAAAATATTGGCCAATTTATTTTATTCTATCGAATAAACGCCAACCTATACATCCACGCCATCAATTTCAACCTTTTCTTCCGATAGAAATTTGAAGAAGTGCATGCTCCATAAAGTATGCACTTTTGCTGAGTAATGATCTCATTTCGTGTGCAGGTTTCCACCAGGTTATCCGGAGGGAGAGGGGGGATTAGGGGGAGGACCGTATCCACCCTACCTCCGTTTTCCACCCGATCCTGTTGATTTCCTGAATATCGAACAGGCAACGTTGTCTCTCCTATTAATTAATCGTGCGCCTGCGAATTAGATTAAATCTATTGAGGCAGAGCTACTCAGGAATCTCGGCGTTCCATGAAGGGGAGGGGGAGAGCAGCTAATGAGTGTCTCCCCCTCCAACTCTCCTGTGCAGTGAGGACGGTCTTTAGTGAACGGAAGCCTTCCATTCTAGAACCGCGGCACGAATTTCCTCTTTGAAGCTTTCCGAGATCACTTGTGCCTTCGATTTCCTCGTAGATTTAGGTACAATAAGCATGGAAGCATCACAAAATTCACTTCCTAGAATCTAATTAACGTGTATAATTAAAGTTTTCGCTTTAGTTTAAGCTGCTGAAGATAGGTTTTTAAATGTAACAATTGATTTTGTGTAATACAGGCTATTTGGCTACTAAAAAGATTGAAAGGTTAACATGGAGATTTTAATGGCTATGTAGTTCAGTAAAGAATAACACTCACAATTTTTATCTATCTATTCTATTGAAATATTTATTCAAAATGAGGCTTGAGGCACACTGGTGTTATTTGTAGAGAATATTTTTGAGTTACCTAGCAACCAAGCAGCTCCGCAACCTACAAATCGTCGTAGATAATATTTTTGTTTACAAAAATGATACATATCGTTTTTAACATAGATTAGCGTACTGGTGATTATTTAAATATAGATTCGCTTAGTGGTATTTTTATATGTAGATTAAGCTACTGGTATTATTATTTGTAGATTCGCGTACTGGTGTAATAATATATAGATTCACCTACTGGATTCACCAAACGCCCTTGGCTTATGATGGGGATATTGCGCTAATGATGATGATCTTTAGTAGTGCTATTAGTCCTTTATTTAAATGTAGTTTTTGCATTGTATGCGCTGAGTACAAGTGTTTTGTTGTGGCCTTGAGCCATGTGTAACGATTTGTATTTCTTGGCTGTCTGCTTAAAATTCAATCGCTCCTTATATTTTGCATGTCAGTTTATTAAATGACTCTGTTACAGACTATACCGAATACTTACAATCAAATTGCAATTCATCTAAAACATATACTATACTTTATTTTCTCATTTCCTATAATTTAACATTCACTATTTATCAAAAGTCGCACTGATAAAAAATTATTGGTCAATTTATTTTATTCTACAGAACCTCTACATCTAGCCCAACAATTTCAATCTTTTTCGTATAGAAATTTGAAAAAGTGCACTCTCATAGCATACACTTTTGCCGAATAATGATCTCATTTCGTGTGCAGGTTTAAGCCAGGTTATCCGGGGGGGGGGCACCGTTTCCACCCTACCTCCGTTTTGCACCCGATCTGTTGATTTCCTGAACATCGAACAGCCGACGCTGTTTCTCCTATTAATTAATCGCGCCCACTAAATAGATTAAATCTGTCGGTGCAGAGCTACTCAGAAATCTCGGCATACCCTGAAGGGGGAAGAGGGGAGCAGCTAATGAGCGTCCCTTCCCTCCAACTCTCCTGTGCAGCGAGAACGGTCTTTAGTGAACGGAAGCTTTCCATTCTAGAATCTCGGCATCGAATTTCCCTTTGAAGCTTTCCGAGCTCACTTGTGCCTTCGATTTCCTCGCAGATTTAGGTACAACAAGCTTGGAAGCATCGCAAAATTCACTCCTTAGTACCTAACTAACGTGTTTAATTAAATTTTTCGTGTTAGTGTAAGTTCCGATGAAAGGTTTTAAATCAAACAATTGGTTTTGTATAATGCAGGTTGACTGGCTACTGAAAGAGTGAAAAGTTTGTCAAATCATTTTGGAAATTTTAATGACTGTTACGGTCAGTAAAGAGTAACACTCACTAGTTTTTTTTTATCTATTACAGTAAAATATTTATTCAAACTAATTCTTGCGATACAATAATTTTTTAAGATAATCATTTGGGTTATACAAAAGAAAAGGAATATTGTTTTTAATCTAAAATCGCTTATTGGTGACTATTTCAATGTAGATTCACGTATAGTTAGGTACTTTTGCCGAATAATGATCTCATTTCGTGTGCAGGTTTACGCCAGGTTATCCAGGGGGAGGGGGCAGGAGGTTCCCCTCCTACCTCCGGTAGGAGGGGAACGGTGCCCCCTCCTACCTCCGTTTTTCACAAGATCTGTGAATTTCCTGAACATCGAACAGGCAACGCGGTCTCTCCTATTAATTAATCGCGCCCGCTAATTAGATTAAATCTATCGGTGCAGAGCTACTCAGAAATCTCGGCCTTCCCTGAAGGGGGCGGACCATCTAATGAGTGTTGTCCCCCTCGAATTTCCCTTTGAAACTCACTGCCTAGAATCTAACTAAAGTGTTTAATTAAAGTTTTCGCGTTAGCTTAAGCTGCGAAGTGAGGTTTTTAAATCTAACAATTGATTTTGTGTAATACAAGATAGCTGGTTACTGAAAGATTAAACGGTTTGAAGTCAACATGGAGATTTTAATGACTATGTAGAACGGTCACCAAAGAGTTAATTTGTAAATTAACCCTATAATTTTTTTTTTTTTTCTATTCTAATGAATCCTTTATTCAAACTTGCGGAAAACGCGTAATTTGTGAAGAAAAATATGTATTTTTTTATTTAAAAAAAACCAAAAACATATTGTTTTCAATCTAGTTCACGTACTAGTTATTATTTCAATGTAATTTCGCGTAATGGTATTGATTCAGCTACTGGTATTATTATTTGTAGATTCATGTACTGGTTTCGTTATATGTGGATTCACTTACTGGTACTATTATATGTAGAATAACTCAATGGTATTATTATTTGTAGATTAGCTTTTAATGTTATTATGATATGTAGATTCACCTACCGGATTACCCAACGACCTTGCTCACGATGGGGCTGATACGCATATGTTGATGATCTTTGTGCTATCCGCCCATCATTTAATTGAGGTTTTTACACTTATCGCGCTGAGTGCACTTTGTTTTGTTGTGCCCTTGAGTCATATGTAAAGCCTTGTACTTCTTGGTTGATTAATTAAAATTCCATAGTTACTATTTTTGCGTGTCAATTTATTAAATGTCTTTCTCTATTGCTTTACCTACCAAATAGTTACAATCAAATTTATGTTCATCTAAACCAAACACTATACTTCATTTTTTTCATTTTCTTTTCTTCCTATAGAAATTTGAAAAAGTGCAAGCTGCATAAGCTATACGCTTTTGCTGAATAAAATCTCATTTCGTGTTCAGGTTTCACCCAAGTTATCCGGAGGGGGAAGGGGCTTTCCCTCCTACCTCCGTTTTCCACCCGATCTGTTGATTGCCTGAATATCGCACAGGAAACGCCGTCTCTCCTATTAATTAATCGCTCACGCTAATTAGATTAAATCTATTGGTGCAGGGCTACTCAGAAATCTCGGCTTTCCTTGAAAGGACGGGGCAGCTAATGAGCGTCCCCCCTCAAACTTCCCTCTTCAGCGAGAACGGTCTTTAGTGAACGGAAGCCTTCCATTCTAGAATCACGGCATCGAATTTCCCTTTGAAAATTTCCGAGCTCACGTGTCTTCGATTTCCTCACAGATTTAGGTACAGCAAGCATGGAAACATCGCAAAATTCCCTTCCCAAAATCTAACTAACGTGTCTAATTAAAGTTTTCGCGGTGGTTTTAGCTCCGAAGAGAGGTTTTTAAATCGAACAATTCATTTTATATAGTACAGGATAGCTGGTTATTGAAAGACTGAACGGTTTGAAAAAGTTAACGTGGGGATTTTATTGTCTGTGTAGGATTGTCAGTAAAGAGTAAAACATATATTTTTTTCTCTATTCTAGTGAAACATTTATTGAAACTATGATATGTGGCATACGGGTGATATTTGTAGAAAATACTATTGGTTACAAAAATTATACATGTCGTTTTCAATCTAGATTACCGTACCGGTGATTCATTAAATATAGACTTCGTAGCTGTGATTATTTCAATGTAAATGTAATGTGCTATTTTTTTAGTATGTAGATTCAGCTACTGGTATTATATGTAGATTTCGCGTATTGTCCTTATATGAAGAGGCACCTACTGGTATTTTTATATATAGATTCGCCTACTGGTGGTATTATTTGTAGATTCGTTTGCTGTTATTATTATATGTAGATTCGTTTACTGTTATTATTTTTTGTAGATTCGTTTACTGTTATTATTTTTTGTAGATTCGTTTACTGTTATTATTTTTTGTAGATTCGTTTACTGTTATTATTATATGTAGATTCGTTTACTGTTATTATTATATGTAGATTCAGCTACTGGTATTTACCTACTGGACACACCTAACGCCCTTGGCTCACGATGGGGCTGTTATGCCAATCATGATGATCTTAGTGCTGTCCACCCTTCATTTAATCTGAAGTTTCTGGCGCTTTACGCGCTGAGTGCACTTGTTTTGTTGTGTCCTTGCGTCATGTTTAACGGTTTGTATTTCTTGGCTTTCGCCCAAAATTCCATCGTTGCTTATTTTTTTTTACATCAGTATATTAAATGTCTTTTCTTTGTTGCAGGCTCTACCAAATAGTTACAATCGAATTGTAATTCATCTAAATCAGATACTATAAATTTTTTTGTCATCTCGTATAATTTAACAATTTACCACAAATTGCTCTGAGTTGACATTATTGACAGATTTATTTTGTTCTATAGAATAAACTGCAAACTCTACAACCTGCTCAACATTTTTAATCTTTTCTTCAGATAGAAGTTTGAAAAAGTGCAAGCTCCATAAACTCTACACTTTTGCTGAATAATGATCTCATTTCGTGCGCAGGTTTCGCCCAGGTTATCCGGGGGAGGGATCGTTTCCATCCTACTTCCGTTTTCCACCCGATCTGTTGATTTCCTGAATATCGAGCGGGCACTGCTCTCTCCTATTAATTAATCGCGCCCTCTAATTAGATTAAATCTTTCGAGGCAGAGCTACTCAGAAATCTCGGCGTTCCCTGAAAGGGGGAGGCAGCAGCTAATGAGCGTCCCCCCCTCCAGATCTATTGTGGAGCGAGAGCGGTCTTTAGTGAACGGAAGCCTTCCATTCTAGAATCCTGGCATCGAATTTCCCTTTGAAATTTTCCGATCTCACTTGTGCCTTCGATTTTCTCGCAGATTTCGGGAAAAGGAGCAAGGAAGCATCGCAAAATTCACTCCCCAAAATCTAACTAACGTGTTTAATTACAGTTTTCGCATTAGTTTAAGCTCTGAAGAGAGGTTTTTAAATCAAACAATTGATCATATATATAACAGGCTACCTGTCTACTAGATTGACGATTTTGATGTATATGTAGGATCCATAGAATCCAACTAACGTGTATAATACCGTCAAAAATTTTGTAAAATCAATTTTCAATTTAAAATTAACATGAGATTTTAGGAATATGTTGGCTCATCGAATTTCCAAAAGTTTTTTAAAATTCGCGGGCTCATCGAATTTCCATTTTTTTCTTTTTTACGTTGCTGGAACTGTCTTTGACATCTGTGTGAAATTTGTCGTCAAAATATTCATTAGTGTTTGAGCTATGCTTGGCTTTGTGAGACGCTAAAAATGATTCCGGCGATTTTTGAAATGTCTGAATTAATTAAGCAAAGATTTTGCATTCAATTTTTTTGAAGAAACGTATATAATGTTGCAGAAGACATTCGGTGAACATTTCTATATCGGAAAGTAATGTTTAGAAATGGTATAAACAGTTCAAAGAAGGCAGAGAACTCGTTGAAGACGAAGAGCCCTCTTGTCGACAATCAACCTCAACCGACGAAGCTCAGGCCCAAAAATTAAAGATTTGTTATTTGCAAACCGTCCATTTACAATTAGAGACCTTGCTGATGATGTTGGAGTTTCAAAAGGATCGGTCAATTCCATTTTGGGCCTCAAATGGCTCAAATCAAGATTGGTACCGGAAACACTGAATGCGCCAGCTCACATTGCATTGATTCTTCGTGACTTTTTCGCCAAAAATGAAACCCATATCATTTCACAATAACCGTGCGACTTCTGGCTATTCCCTAAAATTAAAGGACCACCCGGGGACACTGTTTTGAGTCGATCGAAGAGATTCAACGTGAATCGCCGCTAGCTTTGAAAGCCATTCCTGTCGATGACATGTTAGCATGCATTGAGCATTGTATTTATGCACATTCTGAAATTTTTTTTTTAACAATATAAGTATTCGACTAATGTATTTCATCATTCTAGCAAATACATAATCAATATTCATACACTGAACGTTAATTGAACTGAATATTATTGTATTGATAAAATACATCAAAGAAAGAAAAATTAATAACATATAATTATAGTACAAGATAATATCGAATGACGACAAATTGCTTTATGGCAATAAAAAAGGTACGCGGTCTCTCCTTATTGTTTAAAAAAGTATCTGAAATCGCGTTGCTACCTTGATTCGAATCTCTTTAAGAAACCGTTAACACACACACAAATTTAAACAACAAATTTACGAGTTCTGCATATTTAGGCATTGAAATGAAAACTTTTAGTTATGATAAATATAGGACGAAATTGCGAATGACGCTGCTTTGCTGTCTGGTGGTCAAAGTCAGTAAAAAACCAAAAATCTGAAATCCAACGACTTGACATGTAAAAGATGATTGTAAAAGATACCGAATTCTCGAATGTCGGATTAAAAAGATCCTCCAACTGTGTATACACACATAACCACTCACACATACACACACACATACACACACACATATATATATATACTCACAAGATACTCAAATAATATTACAAACATTACAAGAAAATTTTTAAAAAATAGTAGATGTAAATATAGGTTGTTTGACAAATCCATTACTTTTCAAGTGTTTCATAGATAGTCCCTAATAAACCAACCAAAAATAGAGAAAAGGGAATTATAAGGCCGAAATACATATAAGCTGTAATGATGAAAGTGCAAATCTTTTTACGCACATAAAGAGTCAACACTCATAACCACAGATGCAGATCAGAAGAAAAAGTAACATGTATGAAATTACACAAAATATATTTTCATTTAAAAAGTAAAAACCCAAAACTTATTCCTTTACTATGTGTGTGTGTGTGTGTAGTGATGAGAGAAAAATGTCCTTAAAATATGAAATTCTCATTTGATGTTTTCGACGCTGTAATTCAGTGAGAATGCATTCGGTGTAGCAGCGAAAAACTCCCGAAATGTCGAAATGGAGCAGAAATTGCGAAATTGAAGCGCGATGATTGAATGGCGTCCGGAAATTGAAGCTCATTCCCACTCGATCATAATCGAGTCGAGAAAGTGCTGTCCCCGCAAGAAAAACGGAATCGGAAATTAAATCCACCGCAGTCCAGCATTTTTATTTATTGCTCGTTCCGATGGTTGCTCCCTTTTTTTTTTCCATTTAGGGAAAAAAAAAAGATTTGGAGCCGACAGCTTTCCTCTGCTCAACTGCAGCACTGGTTATTTGCTTTTCGCGATACATTAACTCCGTGAAAGTTTCCACGATGTTATTGGAAACTGAAATTCTTTTTTTTTTTTTTTTTTTCGTTTTTATATGTTCGCTGATATTTGTAGAATAACTTTTTTTTTTCTTTTATATAAATAAAATATTTCTGCAAATCAGTGTAGCTGATTCAACATGATGAGATAAAATTCTAACGAAAGGAAATATTTTATTATATGCAGTCGTGTATCTGAAGAAAAGGGAATCCATTACAACGGTTTCGTTGTAACACTAGCTCGAAAACTAAGGATAACCCTCGAAAAACTGATTGGATGAAAGATGGATTATCTTGTTAACACAGAATCTTATAGTTAAACATGAAAATTATTGGTTTGCAGGTCTACTATCATTTTTCGCACTCTTAAACAGGGACCTACAGTTTAATCACTATCCACTTTGAACCCCTAACAAATATCCATGCTACCGCGAAGATTCAAATCTGAAGCCTGCGGTACCAAAGGGCCAGAGCGCTAGCCCATTGGCCATCATGCCGCCAAAATGAAAAGAATGAAAAATAATTAGAATTGTCCTTTATAATAATTTTAAAAGTTTTGTGCAGTTGTTTACATTTAAATTTTAAAAATCTCTAGAACTTAAAAGTAAATGTATTATGTTATTGTCTCTTATCACACTTGGTTAACCATCTAGACTAAGTCCATGTACCCGTGTGATCTCGTGAAGGGGTGCGTCAGCTTCTGTTGTGATGGAGCAACCGCAGGTAGAAGTCTGACTTGGGTTTCGCGATGCATTAATTCCGTGAAAGTTTCCAAGGTGTTATTGGAAACTAAAATTCGGTATTTTTTCGTTTTGTATGTTTGTAGATATTTTCAGAATCGGTTTTTTGTAAAAATAAAATGTTTCAGCAAATCAGTGTGGAGGATTCAACGTGATAAGATAGCTTTCTAACGAAATAAAATATTTAATTATAAATAGTCAAGTAGCTAATGTAACGAGAGATCCAACACAACTGTTTCGTTATAACACAGCTAAAAAATAGAGGATAACTTTCGCAAAACGGGCCTGATGGCCGAATGGCTAGCGCTCTGGCGTTCGGTACCACAGGTATCGGGTTCGAATCCCGGCTTTGCCCATGGGTGTTTGTAGTGGTTCGGAATCCACTTTAAGCCGTAGGTCCCAGTCCTAATAGGATCATAGAGCGCTGCGGAGGCATTGTTACTCCGCTTCCGTGGCTTACCATCAAGTTACACGCGCCCCTGGGTAATGCAAAGTGAGTAACATCGGTGCAGCCCTTATGGCGAAGATCACGGTCTATTTGCCAGCTGCATTAGAAGGGAAAAAAAAAAAACCTTTCGCAAAACGGATTCTAATAGAACGGTTTCATTATATATATATATGTGGTGTGTATATACAAGCTAAAATATTTTTTTAATTAAAAAGAGACAAAAAAATCGAAAATTTATTTCTCTACTTTTCATGTGTGTGTACGTGTGATGATGAGTGATGAGAGAAAAATATAATAATTCTCACTAAAGTTTTCGACGCTGTAATTCAGTGAGAAAGCATTCGGTGTAGCAGAGGAAAAACTCCAGCAAAGTCGAAATGGAGCAGAAATTGCGAAATTGAAGCGCGATAATTGAATGGCGTCCGGAAATTGAAGCTCATTCCCAGTCAGTCATAATCGAGTCGAGAAAGTGCTGTCTCCGCAAGAAAAACGGGAATCGGAAATTAAATCCACCGCAGCCCAGCATTTTTATTTATTGCCCTTTCCGATGGTTGCTCTCTTTTTCCTCTCCTTAGGGAAAAAAAGATTTGGAGCCGCCTGCTTTCCTCTCCTCAACTGCAGCACTGGTTATTTGCTTTTCGCGATGCATTAATTCCGTGAAAGTTTTCGTGGTGTTATTGGAAATTGAAATTCGTTTTTTTCCTCCGTTTTGTATGTTTGATGATATTTCCAGATTCCCTTTTTTTTTTTTTTTTTTTTTTTCTTTTTGTAAAAATAAAATATTTCTGCAAATCAGTGTTGGTGATTCAACATGATGAGATACCATTCTAATGAAAGAAAATATTTCATTATAAGTTGTCGTGTAGTTGAAGTAATGCTCTTAAAACACAACGGTTTCGTTATAACAGTTCGAAAATTCAGGATAACCTCGCAAAACGTTATTGGATGGAAGGTGAAATATTTAAGGGGGATTATCTTATTAACACACGATCTTGTAGTGCATGAAAATGCGAAAAATAATTAGAATTGCCTTTACAAAAATATACAACTTTTTTAGGTGACGTTGATAGTACATTTAAATATTAGAAAGCTCTACAGCTTAAGATTAAATGCATGATGTTTTTGTTGATTCTTATCCCACTTGGTCGACACTAGAATGTTGATCAAATCCAAGAATCCCTGTGGTCTCATGGAAGGAGGAAAAGAGAGTAACGTCTGTTGTGATGGAGTACAAGTAGGTAAAAGAATGTCTTGGCTCTGCGACGCTGAGGAAGGATGACCATGCCAACCAGGAGCCCTTTTAGGAGAACTACCCATCATTTTCGTATCATATGGGTTTGCTTTGTTGATCTATGGTAACTTTGCGCGCACTTTAGGTTAATTAGACCTGGAACTATAGTTTAACTTTGATTCCTAACTATTGACAATCATCCATGTCACCGTCAGGATTCAAATATGAAACCTGTTGTACCAAAGTCCAGAGCCAATTGACCATCAGACCACCGTATCGTATGGGATAAAACCTGAAAGCTCCCCACGGGTAGTCCGACTAACGAGGTAAGCTGCTGAACATCATAAACAGCATTGAGACTCCTCGTTTTTGAAACTGTGTCTACAACAAAGCTACTAGCGGATTGAAACTGCGCCCCCAATTCTCCCCAGCGACGAACGTTGCTACTGAGTCAGGCATACATTTATAATAATTTTGATAAATAAATATACATGCAAATGAATATCTAAACAAATTCATATGAAAAAAATCACTTTAACTGAAATGATTTCCCTTCCATATATTTTAAATAAAATTTTTACTATAAACAATCATAAGTTTAACTATATTAAAACTTGTATTTTAAGTTTTCAGGAGAAATGTTTATATAATATAGAATATAAGATAAACATTAAATGAAGAGAAATTACGGAAAATAAGTAACAATGTTTGAAAAAGAAAGTTGAAAAAAATTTCTATTAAAAAAAATTATAATTGTGTGAATATTAAAAATCGTATTTTAACTGCCTCATGGAGACGTTTATATAATATTGAATGTCAATATAAACAGTAAATGAAGATAATTTTTAAAAAAGTCAGAAGAAGTTTGAAGTAATTAAACAAATTGAAATCAGCTCGTGTAATCAAAAATATACAAAAATTAATTTCAAGCCATCCTAAACAATTACTCAAAATTCTTAGCAAAAGAATATTAAAAAACATTTAAACTTATTTTTAACAAATTTTCTTAACTAATGTTTTAATCAAAATAAATAAGTAAATAATTGATCACTTTAGTTTTTATACTTATTAATTATAAATAAAAACACTCTGCTGTCTTGAATTCTAATTTATTTATTATAAAAATATATTTCTTTTTCCAATATAAATTAACGGTGTGAACAATGCAGGGGATCTATCTTTAGAAAAATAAATTTCAGAAGAGAGCCGATTTGCTGCGGAACACCCGCTGACGAACAGAAGCTTTTGTGTCCAAAGACATTATTAATGGACTGATGTGCCGGAACTTTCGAAAAAGTGTCCAAAACACACTGACACCCTCAGCCCTTGTCCCTCCACCTCTTTAAAATAGGTGAGAGGGGATTGTCCTGTGGACGAAGATCAAGAGCTTTGCTGGAAAGATTACTTTTGGTCGGGATGTCGTCGGGGAAGAGAGAGTTTCTTTTGAACCAGAAACTTTAGATCCTGATCTTCCTCAATGGAATTTGTCTTATCTTTTTTCTGAGTATCATCACTTCGAAATAGTGATGGGTTAATGGTAGTTATTTTTTATTTTTTTTCCAAAATAGAAGAAGATGTAACTCGGATACTTTTTCACCACAATAGACTTATGTTTTTGGGGGTTTTTTTTTTACTAACATAGCATTACATTGGCAAAGATCTTGGTGGTCTTTCTTTAATTTTGAAATATGGTCATATCTATTTTTGTGCGGGGAACTGATAGCCGCATAAAAATATGTTGAAACTCCATAAGTAGCAATTAAATATATTGTTTTCAACATGTTAAAATTATAAGGTAAATAGAAACCGCGTTAAAAGTCTCGTATAAGAAATATGTAAATCAAAACCACAGGATGTTGCATTACCCGCATCTAATAACTTTCGTGGTAATGACATGATATAATATCAGGGGGACCATGTGTTGAGTATTTTTATTTGCATGTTATTTTTATCTGATTATTTGTTATCTGAATTTTTGTCTGATTATTTTGTTATCTGAAATTCTCATGTTATTTGTTATCTGAATTTTTGAAATTCATTTTTAATTAATGATTATTCGTGATATAGATTTGATGGAATTGTTTTTACATAGCTGTACCAAAAACATCGTACATAAATATCACATAAAAACTGCACAAAAGAAAAAGACCGCTTAAAAAGGATTGATGGTACTTTTATTTTAAACCTATGCATGATTATGATTAGTTAGTTCGTTTAAGTAGAATTCTTTAAAGCTTATACTGATGAGATATAGAGACCATTTTCTAGTGCGGTTTTGCGTAGATAATCAAAATTATTCGTAATACAAATTCAAATTAATTATGCCTTATTTCACATTGCAAAAGCATAAATTTTGTTACTTCATGTTGTTCAACGATAGTCTTAGGTAAAGAAATGGACATATCTCCAGGGTCTTCTTAAACGAAATGAACTGTTCGTGTTAAACATGAAAAAAGCAAGATAAACACATCTGGCCTGTCAGTTATTAGACATGTTGTCAAAGGTAAACTATTTTTTATTTAAAAACAATAAATAATTTATCACTTTATTTTTATACTTATTAATTAAAAGTCAATCTATACAGCTGTTATAACACTAATTTATTTATTATAAAAATATATTTGTTTATCCAATATAATTTAATGGTGTGAAACGATGCAGGGGGATTTAACTTTGGAAAAATTAATTTCTGCAGGAAACCCGACTTGCTGAAGGAACACCCACTAAAGAACATAAGATTTTGTGTCCGGGAAACTATTAATGGTTCGATATGACGGAATTTTCGAAAAAGTGTCGAACTTACTTTGGTGGGGATGTCGTCGGGGAAGAGAGAGTTCTTTTGAACCAGAAACTTTATATCCTCATCTTCCTCAATGTCTTTTTCTTTACTTTGTTTTGAGTATCGTCACTTCGGAAATAGTGATGGGTTAATTGTTGGTTCTTTTTTTTTTATAAAATTGAAGACGGTGTAACTTTGATACTTGTTGCCACAATAGACTTATGTTTTTTTTACTAACGTAGTATTAGGTTGGTAAAGAACTCGGTGGACTTTCTTTATTTTTGATATACAGTCATAAATATGGGCGAGGAATAGGAGCCATATAAAATAAATGGAATAAAAAAATATTTTGAAACTTCATAATTAGCTATAAAAACATTGTTTCCAACATTGAAAAATTAGGCCGTAAAAAGGGAAAAAGTGTCTTCAACAAAGCCACCAGCTGATTGAAGCTTACTTCTAATGCTCACCAGCAGCGCATGTTGATACTGAGCCACGAGTCGGACATAAATTTATTACAATTTTGATAAAGACATATACCTGCAAATTAAATTTTAAATTGATTCATATGACAAAAAAATATGCTTAAAATGAAATGATTATTAACTTCCTAATATCTGAATGAAAATTTTTATTATAAGCAATCATAATTGTGAAAGATTTAAAAATGTATAATAATTGCATCATGGAGACAGGTTTGTATAAAACAGAATATAAGGTAAAAAAAGGAAACATTAAATGAATACAAATTTACGTAAAATTAGTAACAATCTTTAAGTAAGAAAATTTTACAAAAACAGTCAAAAGTTCGAAGTAATTAAACTGAAATAAGCTCATGTAATTAAAAAATATACCAAAAAAAAAAAAAAATAATTTAATCCACCTAAAAGTTTTCCCGAAATTCTTGATAAAAATGTTAGAATAACTTATTTTCAACAAATAAGTTTAACTAAATTTTTATTAAAATATTTCTGTAAATAATTGATCACTTTATTTTTTATGCTAATTAATTAAAAGCAAATTCAATCTGATGTTGTGAATACTAATTTATTTATTATAAAAACAAATTTCTTTATCTAATATAAATAAACGGTGTGAACAATGTAGGGGATTTATCTTTAGAAAATAAATTTCAGAAGAGAGCCGACTTGCTGCGGAACACCCGCTGACCAACAGAAGCTTTTGTATCCAGGAGACATTATTAATGGACCCCCTATGCCGGAACTTTCGAAAAAAGTGTCCAAAACACACCACCACCCCAACCTGTTCCTCCCCGCTTTAAATCGGGGGTTTTGTCCCCTGGACGAAGATCAAGTATTCTGCTGGAAGGATTACTTTTGGTAGGGGAAGAGAAAATTCTTTTGAACCAGGCACTTTATATCCTCATCTGCTTCCAAAGCTTTTCCTTTTCTTTTTTCCAGTATCATCACTTCGGAAATAGGGATGGGTTAATGGTAGTTCGTTTTTACTAAATAGAAGACGATGCAACTCTGATGCTTTTACCACAAAAGACTTTTTTTTTCCCTAGCATAGCGTTAGATTGGCAGAGAATTTGGTGGACTTTCTTTATTTTTGGAATGCAGTCATATCTATATTTGTGGGGAGATAGTAGCAACATAAAACATATCTTGAAATTTCGTAAGTAGCTCCTGAATACTGGAACTTAAATATTTTATTCATTGAGAAAGAACTGTATTCCTTAAACAAATATTCATAACGTGTTTAATTTCATTCGTCAGTGAATCCATATGCATGTTTACAAATAGCTTGCGTCTATCTCTTGGCCCTGCTATTGTTTTTATTATTTTAATAACCACTTATATATATATATATATATGTATGTATATATAGTGCTGCTTGTAAATAAATATTAAACTGTAGTTCCGAACCAATTATTAATATATGTACAAATAACGTACTGTGGGTTATTATACAAAGAAATAAAAATTAGAAATATAATTTGATCACAAGTGCCGTCACTCCAAGATCAGAGATTTTCAAAATTCTCGAGTCTATGTCGCCTGCTCGGTGGCAGACCTTAATTATCCCTCGGCGTGATACAATAAATTACAAGGGGCTCACTTTGAAACACTTTCGGCCTATTCAGTCATATTCAGCCTATTCTTCACTCCGGCCTATTCAGTCACTTAAAAAAAAAAAAGGAAAACAACACTTCTGGTCGACTCATGGCAGTACTCTCTTATTCATAAAAAAACCTTCTTTTAAGATAATCCCTCAGGAATCAGTGTGTAGCAATATTATTGTCAGCTTCCCTTACTTTTCATTAGAGTAGGCATTTCTCAGCTCGTGGTCTATCGCCAATCACGATACAACAACTCATGGTGTGGTCCATATTCAATCTGTAATTATTTCGACCTGTGAAGGTCGAACAGACAATTTCTAATTTCATGGTCTCATTATCCATGGCATTGATTATCTGCTGTCAGATTTGAGTGACAGGTTTTTCTCGTTAGTACAAAGCGCTAATTGCATGCAGTGTAATTATCCACGGCACTTCTTATCTACTGTCATATTTGAGCGATTAGTTGTTCTTATGTACTTGTTAATGCACATTCCTTTCCCCTGGGAACAGAAATGATATATCTCTTCTCTTGGGAAAAATGCTACACTGCTTATGCGTAAGATATATAGTATGCTGTTTATGCATAAGTCAGTGAGTGGAATAAAGTATGTTTACAAATAACTTACATTTATTTAATGACTACATTATTGTTTTTATTATTTTTATAACCACTTAAATTATTTATAACAGAAATATATTTTCTACCGTTATTTATTTTATTTCTTATTTTCGTTTATTTTCTTCCTCAAAACCGATCATTAAAAACTAAATTCTTAAAAACGCAGGGAACATTTAGTTTCAATTATAAATTTTTAAAAAAAATAAATAAGAGTTTAAATAATTATTGCTACTTAAAAATAATAAATACTAATATTATTATTATTAAATTATAAAATTATAATTTATGTAATAATTTGTTTCAAAATTCCTTACCAAAGACTGCCATAATGAATCTATTCATAATTGATAACTCATACTTATTGAAAAATATTCCTTTTAATAAAAAATTGTAAAAAAACAATAAAAGATTAAATAATTCTTGCTTCTGAAAATAATAAATTATAATGTTATTATTATTAAATTACAATTTCTATGATAATTTGTTTCCAAATTCCTTATAAAATCAATCCCTTACAAGTAATCTGTACATAATTAATAATTCATAATATTTATACACAAAAACATTAATACACAAATTGAAGTAGAATTGTATCGTTAAATCCATGGATGAAAAATTTGTAAATATTTAACTGAGTCAGTTAGATGTTTCTACGTATGCATAGGGCATATATTTTTTTTCAACTTAGTATTCCAGAATTGCATTTAAGAATGTATATGTTTTTATCGTTTAAAATAAAAAAAGTTTCTAAAGATATTTTACTCCCCATAACAGAATAAACTTTCTGAACTAACAAATACGATATTATTTTACGTTAATATTTTTCTATTAACATACCAAATAGAAGGACACTGCTGTAATTCATTTCTTAAAATTGTTTGAGGATGAATGAGCTGGTTAAACAAATTCAATTACAGCAATATTTGCTTATTAATAATTTTATTCGAATAATTTATCTTCAAAAGAGAATTGAGGAAAAAATAACTTTATTTATTAAAGCAAGTTTAAAATAAGGTTCATCTTTATTAAATAATAATGTTTTTCTTTTAAGAATTGTTCATAAAGGAGGAAGAAATGTTTACGTCCGTAAATGATTACGATTTACCTTCAAAAAAAAACTACTTAGCTTTCGTCTATAAATAAAAAAAAAAAATCATCAAGACTTTTTTTTTTTTTTTGAAAACCGTTACATCTTTATAAATTAGGCCTTTATTGTTTTTGCAGAAAATTATTAAATTATTTTAGAGCGTGTAATTAGGTAATTCAGTCGAATAATAATTTGAGAATTAATAAGGTAAGTCAGTTAATCAGATTAGTCAACAATTACACTGTCAAGTAGTCAATTGTTCCAATCTTTTTTTACCTACACATTTACCAAGTTAAATACACGGAATAAAAATTAATAATTTTTAAGTTATAATTTTAATATTAAGTAATAAATAGATAAAGGTTTGCAAGCCATTATTTTTTGGAATGGAAAATATATGAAATCAAATAAACTATCTAGAAGATATCTATATATCTAGAAGTTCAGCCACCTGAAAAATAAAGAAATATTTATACATATACATGGTGATTATAATTGAAGTTCCATTTTCAAAAATGCTCTAAGAAAGAACAACTCTTCACAATGAGTTCAAATTTGAACTGAAGATACTTGAAAAAGAGAGAAACGGTATGGCATCAAAAAAATGTTCCGAAATGTATTAATAGATAGCGCTGTGTAAGCGGCGTAATGAAAGTGAATTCGGCTGCCAGCAGTATTTTTAATCGACATTGCAACGTATTTGGCATGAAATGCACATTAAACCAACAGTAGTGTTCAATGTACTTGATTGCTTCGGTTTTTTGACGGAAAAATTGGCTTCCATTCAACTGTTGTGACACTGTTAGTGGAAAGCCCATCCATCACGACAAGGTCAAACCAAATTAGATAGAAAAAATTGGTGAAACCGTTTTTTGATGCCATACCGTTTCCCCCCCTTCTTCAAGTATCTGTAACTCAATTTTGAAGTCATTGTGAGGAGTGATTCTTTTTACAGCATTTTGAAAGTGGTATCACCTTTTCTGCTATATATACATATTTATAATGGAGTAACAATGAATAGTAATAAACAAAAAGAAATTTTCATTAGATAAATATATTTTAACCTCAATACATTTATCTATAAGCTCATCTTAATACTGTTAAAATATCTACACGTTTCAAATGTAAAACCTTCAATAAGGAATTATATAACTTTATTGATTGATGATTAGCTACTGAATTTAAAACGCGTTTATACATCCAAGAATATTACTTTCATATTATGAAAAAGCAACAGTGTTCTTATTCAGAAATGAAATTTCACTTTTTTATGCTACTATTGTGAAAGAAATTGAGTATTGAAAACCAAAGTCTTTGTTCTGTAGCATATTTTTTAAAGAGTTTCTACCCATTATCCCAAAATGATTTTCATTATTTTTTTCTTAACTTAACGGTGCATCCAAGTTTGTTTTGCCCATATTTATAAAGAAAGTTATGAGCCAGGTCGTTAAAAAGACTTGAAAGATAAACTGGAGTTTAAAATGCTTTGGTGGGGAAAGAAAAAAGCCTTCATTAGCATCCACCAGCCTTCATTTAGCTTACCTTCTTGGCTGGGCTCACCTGGGAGCCATTAAGTTTCCTCCAGCCACCAGCTATATGTAAAAATATATGCAAAAATTCAGCTTAAATATTAGTTATTTCATAGATTTGGTTTTTGTTATTTTATTAAAAAAAAATCGTGTTAAATGAAATGATATTTTTGATGTAAAATGCTCTGTTAAACAATTTTATTTTTCCATTATAAATTCAATAAATATTTTTAATTTTTTTTTTTTTTTCTTTTTCTTTAAAACACTGTTTTCTTTTTAAAGAACTGTTATCTGCTTTGCGACTAACTTTGCTTGTAGGTGTCGCTTCTTTGGCTTTGCACTGTTTGATTTTCGGACACAAATATTTGAGTAAAATTGTTTGCTGTGGTTTGACAGACTAGTACACAAAGTTTTAAAAATATTTTTTGAGACAACCAGTAAAAAAAAAAAATTACTCAAAGAACTAATATTTTATTTTAATTCCTTTTAGATTCTTTATTTTAATTCTTTCTTTCTTTTTTTTTTTTTTTTTGTTAAATATGACTTAGGATAATTTATAATTGTTTTACCTTCATTTTTTTTTTTTTTTTTGTAGACTATTAATCTTATCACTTTTGGTTAGTACGGTTTTTTTGATCGAATCCGATATAACTCGCTTTTGATGATATACAGTCATATATTTATTCACTAAAAAACGTTGAACCACCTACAACT
Source organism: Caerostris extrusa (assembly GCA_021605095.1). NCBI lineage: Eukaryota > Metazoa > Arthropoda > Arachnida > Araneae > Araneidae > Caerostris > Caerostris extrusa. The sequence goes on along the minus strand of BPLR01012075.1, from coordinate 93,277 downwards.
CTTGCACAACTGATAGTAGAACTTTTATCAACTGAGCTTCCAATGAACCTGTCATCTTGAACATTGAACATAGCTGTTGTCTATGTATTGCTGCTTGAGGTCATTACACTCATATTGAAGGTAACTTTCAGTATTGAAGGTAAATTCAGTATTGAAGGTAACTTTCAGAATTGAAAATACACTCAGTATTGAAGGTAACTAGCTGTAATTTTTGATATCTTTCCATTTTGTAGATTTTCCACGATTATTTAACGGCTTTTATTTTCAACTTCATTTGTGAAGTACCGGGTGATTAACTTTTTGTCAAATTTCTTAAATTCCTGTACATAAAAAAATTGAACTACTTCTTGATTTTATGCAACGTAAACACTAAACGATACAGCAATTTTTATATTTAAACCTTCTTATAAACGGGTAAAACTTCAATAGTTTAATGAAAAATTATTTATTCGATTGTTAAAATCAGTCACGCATATAAAATTGAATTAATCAAAATGATTGCTGCATTCTTACATTGAGACCGAACGTTTATTGCATTTTGTTATTTCTTCTGGAAATCAAATAAGACAAGACTTGACTTGTTTCCTTTCTGTGCCTGAAAAATGGAGTTGAAGGCCCATAAAAGGAATAGCATTCCCGGAATTTCATTCGCTATGCCATAATTAAATTCCTCACCGTCTAGACGAAGAATTAAGTTGTTCAATAGATGCAAATAACAGGTATGTACATTCCAGTCATTTAATGCTGATGGATAAATGACGAAAATCTAAGTGGTCTGAAATTTAATGGAATGGAATTCAGATGACCAATGTAAATGGATTCTTGGTACTTATGGATAAAGACGTCTGTGAAATCTTATAGTTATATTTCACTTGTTATCTATTTCTAAAAATAAAAAAGATACCTTCAATTCATGAATGTTTAAAATGTGATTTTTAATATTCGTGATTTATTGAATAAAAATGTGTTTTTCTCATCAATCTTTAAGTCTATACTGCTGATTATTTGATAATTATAATTACATATTTGAAAATCTACAACATTCCTGATGGCAAAGTTTTAATGTTCCTGGATAAACGGGCAACTCCTTGAGTGTTTTATTTGTGCACAGTTTGTTTTAGTTGAATTTGTACAATTTTTCTGATTTCAAACAATTTTCTACAATTTCAATTTCATCAAGATACGCTAAAATTGTAAACTAAACTTTATTTACAACTTAAAGTCAAAAACAATTAATATGGACCTTTAAATCTAAACAAGATTTACAAATATGTTCTTCCCCAACGCCTTTCTTACAATATTTGACATTTGAATGTTTACTTGTGATTCTTGTCTTGAAACCATTGATAAATTTGATCGTTTTCTCACTCTTGATAATAATATTTGTATGGTCTTTCTCACACAGAAGAATGCAACAATGTGTGAACTTTTTTTTTCATGAGAAAAATGTAATTTTTTGTGAATATTAAATTTTGTTTCCGTTATGAGTAAAGCATATCTATTTCTAGTACTTCGAGATATATTATTTATATCAGGTATTATTTAACATCAATTCGAAATATACATATACATAAATATATATATATATATATATATATTCTTCAAGAGCCAAAACATTATGACCACCTGTCAATAACGAGTTGGCCCACCCTTGGCGCGCAACACAGCTTCACCCCGCCTTGGCATGGATGCCACAAATCCTTGGTAGATGGTCGGAGACAGATTGTACCAGATGTTTAAGCAACGGTCACGCAAATCCGAGAATTGGTGGTCTTTGAACTCTGAGCTGCCAATCCCAGGACATCCCAAATGTGTTCTATCGGATTGGGATCCGGTGAGTAACAACTGTAGATCGCGAACAACCCACGAGTCGTGCAGTTTCGGAAATACTTGTTCCGAGCCTTCGAGCCATTACAATCTGCCCTCTATCAAAGTGGCTTAGATCCGGGCAGCCTTGAGATCCACCACACGGCAGAAGTAATTAAAGAATGATTCTTCAGACTCTCCAGCAGCAGGTAATACCACTTACATCTGTTCACGTGCCTTCCACATCATCCAGGTAAGTTCATTGCAAAATGTAGGGGGTGGTCGTAATGTTTTGGCTCTTGAGTATATATGTATATATATATATATATTATAATATATTTTATAATAAATTTCCTGAATTAAGAGGAAACGCCAAATAATCAAAAGTCAATAGTAAAATAATTAACAACATTATTGAATTCACTGAAATTGAAAAATAAAGAAATGGCTGTGTTACATTGATAATGCAGAAAACAATAGTTATCAATTAATATAATAAATATCTGAGTAAAAATATAAGAATGATAAATAAAATATCATAGGAATGAATGAAGCAATAAAACGGAAAGAACTAAAGAAATATTAAAATAATGGATATAATTATGTTTTTTAATTTTGTTTAACAGACAAAGAATTTTTCTCTTTAATCTTGTTTAACAGATAATAATCTTGTTTAAACAAAATGAAAATTAATTATTTAGTGGTATTTTAATTTCATTTAATAATTTACCAATTTATATGCTCATTGTCATAAAACGTAGCGTAACAAGTTTTTTTTGTATTGATTGGGAATTATGTAAAGCCAATAGATGGCGTTGATATGAATCCATAGAATCTGTAAATAATTGTCTTTATGCAATTTATCAGCTGTAGGGGCATATCTTGTCAACATAGATGGCTTTACTTTTGTACTTCAACACAAGGCATTCTAGTTCATGACATACCTTTGGACAGCCTCCTAGGACAGGTGGTCCACAAATAGACGACTGACATCTGCACACAAACAACATGATATGTTCAAGTTATATAACTGCCCATTCTACTGTAAGATGCCTGACTAACAATCATAATCTATAGAAGTTCAAATTACGTGTGTGACTTCACAGCCATCTATATTGTCTTCGTTTGACTATTGCGCTGCGATTCGTTGTACGTTCCAGATGTATGTTAATGCACCACTAGGCCACATGCATTGCCACTAATTTTGGGACTCCTAGGAATTATTTTCGAACAGGATAATGCTTGGCCACCAAGGCAAGTGTTTCGCATGACTCATTTCTGAATAGGACTTGACACACTTACTTATATCCCCAGATTTGTAACATTTAAAATTTGAAGAAGGACTTGTTCAACACGTTGATTAACATGTTAAAATCTGTGTCGTGAGAAATGTGTCCATATCTGTACGATGTACAGTGTTCTAGAAAAGTACAAAAATAAGCTTTAATGAAAACAAGAACAGCGATAAATGCGTATGACATTGTATTAAAGCAGGAAAATACTCAAAAGGGACCCGTTCAAATCTTACACGCGCCTCCATACAGTGGCAAACTTCATACTATCCAGTTACATGTAGTAACTGGGTTACAATATATTGGCTCTTTCAGATGTCCACATAGGAAAAATCCTCAGATCTTATGATAGTTGGATATTTTTCTATGAGAGATCTCAAGATCTGATGATCGTGGAATCTTTTTCTTACAATCACATATTCTGTCCAATCAGGGTAATGGATATCCCATGTGAACCAATCACTCACAGACTAGCTGAAATGCGCCCCGGTGCTCTATCATTAGGTTGTCTATTTTAACTTTGGTTACATTGTAACTCAATGTATAAGGAGTTAACTTAATTTAATCTGAACGAGGAGTTTTGCACTGCACAACTTACGATGTATTGATTGACACTCTGTATATTGAAAAATGCATGTATTATGTAACGTATTGTGTGATTAAATAGTTGTATAATTAATAGTGTAACCCATGTAACAGAGAAAATCCTTGTAACCGTGTAACATAGTAAAACCCTTGCAACATAGGGTTAACCTTGTAACATAGTAAAACCCTTGAAACATAGTTAACTTTGGGTTAAACATCTTGTAACAGTGTAACCTTAATACATAGTGAACCCCTGTAACATAGTATAACAGGTATAACCTTATAACATAGTGAACCCTTGTAACATAGATAATTCTTGTAACCTTGTAACATAGTGTAAACCTTGCAACAACATAGTGTTGGTTGTCAAAATGGGTAGGGTAACCTTTTTTTTCTAATGCAGCTGGCAAACGCGTAGGGTAACCTTGTAAGGTTAATAGTGCAACCCTTGTATAATTTTTATAATTTTTGTTAGCTGTCTTCAGGATGGCCACAGTCAAAACGGTTTGAAATATTAAGGCATCGCCAGTACACGAATCCACACACAGTAATGACTGTACGCAAATCTACATAGAATAATGACAGTACGCGAATCTACATTGGAATAATCACCAGTATGCGAATCTAGATTGAAAACAATATGTTTCCTTTTTTTTTCGGAAAACAAAAAGGTTTCTCTTTAAAAATCACCAAAAATACTAATGGAGTTTTAATCTCTACATGGCCATTAAAATCTCCATGTTGACTTTTTTTCAAACTGTTCGGTCTTTCAGAAGCCAGCTAATCTGTATTATACCAAATCAATTGTTAGAATTGAAAACCTCTCTTCGGAGCTTAAAATAACGCGAAAACTTTAATTAAACTCGTCAGTTAGGTTCTTAGGAGTGAAATTTGCGATGCTTCCACGGCTGTTGTACCTAAATCTGTGAAGGGAAATCGAAGGCACAAGTGAGCTCGGAAAATTTCAAAGGGAAATTCGATACCGCGATTCTAGAATGGAAGGCTTCCGTTCACTAAAGACCGTTCTCGCTGCACGGGAGGGTTGGAGGCAGGGGACACTCATTAGCTGCTTTCCCCTTCAGGAAACGCCGAGATTTCTGAGTAGCTCTGCCTCGATAGATTTAATCTAATTAACGGGCGCGATTAATTAATAGGTGAGACAGCGTTGCCTGTTCCATATTCAGGAAATCACCAGATCGGGTGGAAAACGGAGGTAGGGTGGAACAAGTCCTCCCCCCTCCCCCGGACATCCTGGGCGAAACCTGCACACGAAATGAGATCATTATTCAGCAAAAGTGTATAGCTTATGGAGCATGCGTTTTTTTTTCAAATTTCTATTGGAAGAAAAGTTTGAAATTGATGGCCTGCATGTAGAGATTCTATGGAATAAAATAAATTAACCAATATTTTTTTATCAGACCGACTTTTGATAAATAGTGAATGTTAAATTATACGAAATGAGAAAATAAATTATAGTATTTGATTTAGATGAATACCACTTTGATTGTAACTATTTAGTATAGTTTGCAATAAAGAAAGGCATTTAATAAACTGACACGCAAAAAATAAGAAATCGAGTTTACATGTTTCTGAAAGCAATAATTGCAATAGATGCTACCAGCGGTTTACAACCTGGCACTCTCTCACGTTAACTGAGAACGTTCTCATTAGACATGGATGCGCTGTGAAAGCCCAAAAGGAAGAGAGAAGTTAAATACGGCGCATTCTCTTACCAGGTAAGATAATGTCTATAAATATTTATCCCGTAGAATAGCGATTAAAATTTAAATATAAAATTAATATTCACTTTTATGCCACTTAGTAGAACCAAAACAAGAATATAATCATTAAAATACGTAATATTTAAAGGAGAGAAGAAAGTTGAGAATCTCAAAAATCTATTCGTACCAAATGTCGCCTAACAATGTGAGTACAATGTCCAGTGGTTATGCTATGTAACGCTAAAACGATTCTTGTAGGGAAGTACTTCACGTAAAAATGTCTGATCTAAAGTTTTTTTTCCTTATAAAAAGAAAACATCTGACGTTTAGAAATCTGCCAATAGGCAGATGCCTTGGCCCACCATGGGGCTGTTGCGCCACTATTGATGATGATGAAGATAGCATTAGCATTTCTGCATACAGATGTAAATCTCAATTTAGGTAAAAAAAAAAATTAAAACTAATCACCATCATCATCATTGGCGCAACAGCCCCATGCTGGGCCAAGACTTCTGCCTACTGGCAGATTCTAAACATGAAATGTTTTCTTTTATAACGCCATTCCTAGGTCCGTCAGCTCTACCATCCTACAACGCTTTTACAGTCACAGTAAGAGTGGGCCTATGGTTTAAAATGGATTCGAACCAATACAAACATCATAGTACCACCGGGACTCGAACCCAAAACCTGTGACATCAGGCAGCAGACACCTCGGCCATCAGGCCCTTAAAAACTCCTACTAACATTTAATATTTGATACCGGCAATGATATGATATTGTCTTACGTTATAAAACAATATTTCTTTAGATAAATTGAACAGAGGTGCTGAAAAATCTCACCAATCACATGAACACTGATTTCGCATCCATCACAGGGTGCACCATTTTTCCCGCAAACCCTTTCTTTCGAGGGGTCTGAATAATTCATGTTTTGTTTCCCCAAGTAAGTGCTCCGGAATTTCATTCAGAATGATTAATGGGGTTGATCACGTGGTTTTAGGCTGGAAGAGCAGATTGCTATTCATTCATTTCTCTTGAAATTTTAAAGAAAATATTCATAAAGGAAGGGATTGTATCATGCTTAAGTAAGTATTTATTCTGGAATCAAAAAGTTATTTCTTTTTATTTTTTTACTCTATTTATGGTTCCGGTAGAATTTTTTAAAAACTAAATAAGCCAGCTGCTTTGTATTTAAGATATCCTATATAAAAATGCTTTAGGAATTTACAAAGGATCACCTAAGGGATTATTTAATATTAGAGTAAGAAATTTGTTTTTTATGCTTATCTATACGTGATTTGCAGTTAATCAGTCAAATACAGTAGAACACTGTTATGAGGAATAATACGGGCTAAGCCTGATCCCTATGTGTAGCTGGAGCTTTGTGGAGCTGATAACCAAGTGACTAGCGCTCTGGCTATCGGAGCCATACGTTTCAGATTCAAGTCCTGGAGGTGCCATGGATGTTTGCAGTGATTAGAGATCTCCTTTAAACCCTATTTCCCGGTCTAATATGGGTATAGAGCGTAAGGCGGGCAACCCTATTCCATAAAAAGAAAAAAATTGTCTCGAAATTTGCAAGTAGGCAAACGGCCTAGGCCCACCATGTTGCTGCTGCACCAATGAAGAAGAAGATCCGATCCGTTTAATCGACTATCCAGATAATGTCAAAAACATTCTTTTTTAGTGTCAAAAAATATATTCTTTTTTTGCTAGCATACTATATGGGAAAAATCAATTTACTTTTGAATATATAAATTTAATAATTAAGTAGCAAAAAAATTTACTTTTGCTATATTTGCATACTATATGAAAAGATATTCGCATTACTTGAACGTAGATAGTCGCATTCAAGTAGTATGTCAGTTGTTTCGCCATCCTAGTACCTTCCTTGCAGCATTCAAATCTAGCATCCTGTAGATAGTTTCATTCAAGTAGTATGATGGTGAATACCTGTAGATAGTCGCATTCATAGTATGATGGTGAATTCCTGTAGATAGTCGCATTCAAGTAGTATGATGGTGAATGATGGATAGTCGCATTCAAGTAGTATGATGGTGAATTCCTGTAGATAGTCGCATTCAAGTAGTATGATGGTGAATACCTGTACATAGTCGCATTCATGTAGCATGATAGGAAATATCTGTGGATAGTCGCATTCAAGTTGCCGCTCCATCCATTTTAATACTGTGTCAATAAATACAAATCCCTCATTAGCTACAGTTCCATGACTTGTCAATAGCAATGTCATTGCATCTTGATCAATAATTTCTTCCATATTAAACTGAGTTTAAAATTGGAAGACTGGTTTTTCTGTTGATGTTCCCACATTATATAAGATAAATCGATATTTTGCCTAAATGTTGAATTTGGTTAGGCAATGTTAAAACAGCAAGTATTTGCCAGCTGCAATAGAAAAAAATGTTAAAACAACACGTTTTCTTTTTAGAACGTATGGCACATTAAAAGATGGAGAAAGGAACGCAATAGCAGCAAATCAGCTCATCATAAACCTTACACTGATAATGGTAGAGACTGGAAGAAAGGCTCAAGACAGCCTGTTTGCACTTCCCTATCCTGAAAAATCCCTTCCTTTCGTATGTGTTTGATAGAGCCATGTTGTTGTCGTGACCCTCATGAAAGGAGGGAAGAGGGGTGCAGCTTCTGTTCTTATGTAGCATCCGTAGGTAGAAGTCTGATTTTGGCACCGTGGCGCTCTTACAGTCACAGGTGACCGGTGACCGAACCACTACAAACATCCGTGGCACCGCCAGACTCGAACCCGAAACCTGTGGCACCGAGCGCCAGAGCGCTAGACACTCGGCCATTCAGGACCCGGTAGAGCCATCTGTCAATAAAATTTATAAATATTTTAAACGAAGATTTCTACAGAAATTTAATTATTGCATCTATCTTCCTTTTTAATTTAAATGTAGTTTTAAAAATAAAATGGGCGCAACAGTTCTTTTTCAATCTTTAACAAAAATTTATTGACAGATTCAAGTTTTATAATCTTTAAAAAACGTTGATGATAATAAGATTAATAAAGACGTTGATGATGATATGATTAATAAAGACAAGGCGTTGATGATAATAAGATTAATAAAGACGTTGATGATAATAAGATTAATAAAGACGTTGATTATAATAAGAATAATAAAGACGTTGATGATAATTATATAAGAAAATATATTAAAAATCTGTTTACGAAAAAGTATAGAGATTGATTATTCTTTAACAAAAATTGTATAGGCATAATTGGATTGTTAATGGTGCTATGCTCAAATAATACTTAACTTTACAATGATAATTAAGTACGCTAGAGCTTGATGGTTGAGTGACTGCTCTCTGTGCTATAGATTTCGTGTTCGAAATCCAGTTTAAACTGTAGGTCCCGTTCTAATATGACTTATGGAAGTGGGACTTGGCTCGCTCGGCCTTTAGGGAAACTATTCTGCATTTGTATATCGTATGAGAGAAAACCCGGAAAACTCCAACCAGGTACTGCATCTCACGAGGCATGATGCTGAACATCACAAACGTCATCGAGTATCCAGATTTTTGAAACAGTGTCTTCAGCGAAGCAGCCAGCAGATTGAACATCAGTCCTAATGCTTACTTAACTACGAGTCGTGAGTAAAATAAATAAATTTGTAAATAAATTTTTACAATGCTTAAATACATATATCAATAGCTTTTAAAGTAGTTGGAACAATGAAATTTTAATGTAATATTGATGTAGGTATTAAATAACTTAAAAATGGCGGTCCAACCATTTTATTTCTAAGCTTTAATTTTCTTTAACACGAAAGAGTAGAATAGAAATAGAAGTTCAGAAAGTTCTGAAAATAAGCCTTTTATAAAACTAACGTAACACGAAATATTGTTTCATATCTCCCACCAAGGTGAAACTCATTTTTTTCTTATTATTATCATTTGAAATAAAAGTAGATTACCTTTCTCAAAGTGTTGAGTTACTTTTTGTCTCATAAAGAAATTGCTCCATGAGAAAAAAATATTTCGGAAACAATTTTTGGTGGAAAAACTTTTCTTCCAAGTCACGTTTCACTTGAAACTTTTTCTGATCTGAGTTAAAAGAGAAACTACTTTAGAGGATTTCTTCCAAAAAATTATCACGTTTTCCAGATGATAGCGGGTGAAAAACAAGTCCAACTCCTTTGAGCTTCCTACCACTTGCTTATATATATATGGTGGTTTTTTCCGAAACACCCTTGGCATCTGCATCCGTAAACAATGCATTCTTTTTCCTGAATATATAGTATCCCTGCTTTGTTTCATTTTAAGAAGAAAGGCAATTTTCGAGAACAGCTTTTTGTTTGATCTAAAAGGCTCCTTGTTTTTATAGGTGTTTATAATAGATTTTTTTTTGAAAAAAGTATACTGTGTAAACGTGAAACTCAAATAGCAACTGTTGTTGTTATTTCTTATCCTACTTGGTCGACAGCAACATCTGCAGCAAGTCCTTGGGGACACCACCCCCAATAACTTTATTCACTGAAATATTTCTGAGAAGTAATAAAACAATATTGACAATATTTTGCACATTCAGCTGCATATTAGCTTCAAAATCTTAGAGTTGTTAAACACTGCACATAAATATTAGCAGTCTATTTTTAATAGTAGTATTGTTGCTGTTGTTACTTATCCCACTTCGATCAACATCGACATCAACATCTAGACCAAGCATCATCCAAGATATCTACTCCAAGCAATTTTGACAGCAACATCTAGACCAAGTGAGGTCGACAGATCCATGAATCCGTGTGCCGACAAATCATGACAAAGGGTAAAAATGCAGCTCCATATTGTTTTTGACCTTGCGGCAGAAACACATGAGGTACCCAAAGGATCTGACTTTACCCCACCATATCCCCATGCACTGGGTACCCATTTTTGTCGCCTTTTATGGTCTACATGGGGCTACAGTGGGGCTATTCTAACCCGAACCTACATGGGGAAAAATAGCAAACTAAATATAATATACATCATATGTACACAGCAAGTCCTAAAAGATTCCATAAAAATACATAAAATGAATCAAAATGATGAAAATAATAGAAAATAAAGCATTCTGAATTGACCGAATGCGCCTGCGGTATCCGTGGCTATACACTGACTGCTGCATTGATAAATAAGTCTGTGTTGATTATTTTTCTTGTTATAAAAGTATTCGAGGTAAGCCTTTTGTATTCTTATTAATTTAAAATTATAAAATTTGCATAATTTAAAAAATTAATTACACACGTAATTCTTGTTAAAAATTGGACAATTAAAATAAAGGACCACAATAAAGCCACAGCCACAATAATACATGGTAAAAGAGCTTTTAATTTATCTTCTAAAACCAAAGAACATTATCTAATACTAAGTAATTTATATTATCAGAAGACAGAACAAAACGGCTGAAATATGGTGGAAACTATTTAGTATTTGTGCTTGTACTTGAAAAAAATGATAATTCAAATCGATAATGTGTAGAGCACGAAAATGATGTTAGTAACAATAGTTTAGTGCTCGGTATCACAGGTTTCGAGCACGATTCTCGGCGTGGCCATGGATATTTGTAAGGGTTCGTAATCAACTTTAAACTATATACCGATCTAATATGAGTATAGAGCTTTGGACGTAGGGCTGACAACCTTACGCAGTAAAAGAAAATATCTCCTGTTTCGAATTTGCCAGTAGGTAGACGGCCTTGTCCACCATGGGGTTGTTTGTTGCGTTAATGGAGGAGATGAAGGAGAATAGTAGTTCAAATCCTGCGAAACTAAAGAGACATCTAGAATTCAATCGTCCATAACTACCTAATAAAACTATTGAATACTTTCAAGTAAATATGAAAATCTAATAAGTAAAAAAGAACGCGTTTTCTAAATACATGTTTTCCTATACATATATTGAGGCTTCTTTTCGAAGTAATTATCGAATCGCTAGGGAAGTCAAACCATATGCTGAAAAATTAATTAAAACTTGTATTATAGAATGTAATTTCTTGCAAAGCTGAAGATAATTGCAATAAAGAAATTAATAGCATATCATTTCCTAATATTACAGTGGCAAGGTGTATAAAAGAAATGACACAATTTTGTGAAGATGAACTTTTTGTGTCGATTAAAATCTTCTTCGCAACGTTTTATGTTGCAGTTATAAAAGTCTACATGCGTTGCTGGCTTGACTATCTTGACTGTATTGGTCCGTTACGTTTGCAATTCTCCAATCTAAGAAAATGTATTTTTATTTGTAAACTACTTGCAGGAAGAACTACAGGAACAGTAATTTTTAAACTTATTAATTCAGGTTATTCGGTAATCATTTTGCATTTTTCTCTGTATATGTCGAATACAAAAAGTGGCTTTTATATGGTATCACGTAAAAATCATTAAAAGAAAAGATTTCTGTTTATTAACAAGTACCTCACTCATAAATATTTTTAAGTAACGCTAAACTTCAACAAAATATTCCTTATCAGTAATTTCATCATATATGCATAAAATAAAGAAACTTAGAAGTCAATTGGTTTCTTTAAACTGAGTTATACATTAAAAGCTATAAATAAAATGTCATAATCTGTTTTGCCAGTGTCGAAAGGAATACAATATAAAGCTGTTGTATTAACTCTTTTATATAATCTCATACCCTTCGATAATAGAGCAATTTTTTATATTGTTTTTGCGTTGATTAATTGATTTATTAAATCTACTAATAGGGCATACTCAGTTCAATAAATACATGTGCAATAAACGATAAGGTTTCATTTGTCAAAAGAATTTCTATTGACAGTCTATTTATAGAAATTGCAGTTTTTTTTTTAAATAAATTAGTATCAAATAGTTTTATGCGTTTAATTCTTTTTATTCCATTTATTTCCATTCAGTAAAAGGCAATTCTATTTTTAAAACAGAAAAGATATTCACCGAACTGAAAATATCCGTTGAACAAAAGCAAATACTTTCAATGCCTTGAATTTGAGTGAAAGAGAGTTTTATCCTTCGGAAACAAAAGACAAATGAAAAATCGATGCAAAAGAAAAAGATCAATGCCAAAGGAGGGGGAAAATGTTTCTGAAAAACTATTCAAGCATAAAGCTAAAGGACATTTTATGTAGTGGAAAAGATCGAATGAAGGTAGGGGAAAATTTTCTTGTGTGCACGTATTGCTGTTTCCATGATTTTGGGCTTCATACTTTAATTTCAATTTGTAACTTTCACATGAATAAATGCTTTAATAGTTTTACTGAAAATAGTCTGTTATACTATTTGAATAAATTTTTTACAAAGAGTTCATGGGAATATTACTTTTGTTGAAACGTTACATTTAAGAACTTTAATAGATATGGAAACAACGGAAGTTAATTAAAGTTAGGCGATTAAAAATTTTGAAATTATTGTTTTTCTTTAGAAACGACAATATTTCTTAATGAAGAATTAATAAACTAATGTCATAAATGCACTATTTTAATTAAAGAAAGCAAGTTTCCAAGAGTTAAGGAACGACATGTTTGTTGACCCTAAAATGAAAATAAATATTACTTATATGAAGGAAATTAGAAATATTAATGAAATCAATTGCAAAAAAATCACACCCACTAATTTTTGAAAGAAATGCCATTTATACTAAAGTCAGAAATTGAAAGGAACATCACTCTTTTGAAAATTTTCTTGTCGTTTCCATGTCTTTCGGCTTCACATTTTAATTTCGAAATTTGTAACTTTCCCCATGAATAAATGGTCGATAGTTTTACTGAAAATAGTCGGTTCTACAATTTGAATAACTTTTTTTTTATTTGAAAACGGTTCATAGAAATATTACTTTAGTTGTAATGGTACATTTAAGAATTTGAATACGTATTGAAACAATGAAAGTTAATTAAAGTTAGATGCTTAAACATTCTGAAATTATACTTTTTTCTTAGAAAAGACAGAATTTCTTTAAAAAGTATTAGTAAAAAAGTAATGTTATAAAGGCACTGTTTTAATTAAAGAAAACCGCCTTCCGAAAGTTAAGGAACAATAAGTTTGAAAAAATGAAAATCAAAAAAAAAAGAAAATTTTAAAAAATCAATATTACTTATATAAAAGAGGATTGGAAAAGTTAAGGAAATCAAATTCAAAATTTCCACCTACCGTAATTCTTTTGAAAGAAATGCCATTTGAATTAAAGTCAGAGATAGAAAGGGATAACACTAATTTGAAATTTATAGGTTTCTTTAAATTTTTCTCAATCTTTAATATTTGGACAAAAGTATTGTGGAGTTACAATAAATATAATACAACAATAATAAATCATTTACAATATTCGTTTAATAGCTTCGATCAGACAGAATAAAATGGTTTTATCACAATTTTATACCGATGGATGGCTTAATCCTCATGTAATCCGTATTGATTCTCACTATGTAATCAATGTCTTTGGAATTTACTCCAGTCCAAAAACACTTGCTTGCAAGGAGGCCTGTCCCAAATCTTAACCAATCTGAGACAGATCTCCTTGACCATCCCTCTTTGCCAACTTTTCCATCCTTCTATTACTTTCTGAAAATAATTCTCACGCATTTATTTTTAACTTCATTTTCAGACATCTCGTACTGAAGAAGATGGAACCTTTGCTCTAAATTACCACAGCCTGAAAAAGAATATCTGCAACCACTGTATGAAGACATCTTCATAAATAAAGGTTTATATGCGAGAAGATCAATTATGATAGAATTCCAAAAAATGGTACCAGAAGGAGGGGGAATTTTCTTTTAGCCGCAACAGAGAAGTTCCTTGTTGATTTGGGGGAAGAAGAACCTTTACCTGAACCAGCCAATAATGGAGGTCTGTATTCGTTACTAAGAAGTCTGGTTTGCTTTAATATTATTCAGGTCATGCTTTGGTCAGGATATAGTTACTATTAATCGTACGCTGTGAAAGAAACAATTATAGAGCAGATTTGGACTAAAATCTCTCAAAATCACTTTAAACTTGCATGTATTCTCTTGAAAGCTGAGGAATATCTAATTCGTAATATAAATCCTTCATTGTAATATAATTGTGCCTTAATTCATTGTGATATAATGATGTATTCATCCTAATGATTCCTGATCTAATTTTGGTGTTAAATATAATAAAGATCAACATATGAAAGGAAGCGATGGGCTAACTAGATACGCAGTCTCCTTATATTGAAGAAGATGGAAAACATGATACAAACCACCACAGCTTGATAAAAATATCTGCAACCACTGTGTGAAGATATATTCATACATCACGGCTTATATGCCAGAAACCCAGTTGTGATAGAACTCAGAAAAAGTGCACCAGAACGCGGGGAAGTTTCTTTTAGGAGAGATCCCAGAGCAGTTCCTTATTGCTTTGGGGGAAAATAACATATTACCTGAACCAGGCAAAAAATGGAGGTTTGTATTTTTACAGAAAAGTCTGGTTTCCGCTATTATTATTCAGGCCGTGCTCTGGTCTGGATAGAAAAAAGTTGATATCAACCAAATGCTGCAAAAGAAACAATTATAGAGGAAATAAAATCGGGTTTGGACTGAAATCTCTCAGAATAGTTGCTTTACACTTATGCGTGTTCAGTTGAAAGCTGTGAAATATCGGAAAGAGATTCTTAATCCATTGTGATATTCATGATGGCTTCATCCTAATTATTTTTAATTGATCCTATCTATTTTTGTCGTCAAATATATTAAGGATCAAGATATGAAATGAAGAGATTGGTTTACTCGATACACAGCCTTTAATTCTAATAAAACTTTTAGGTCTGCCTTTATAAATAAGTGGATTTTATTTTCATATATTTACATATCCAAGATATCTAATTTTTAATTTAATACTATCTATATATCAAAATTTTATACCCAAGATATTGAATTTAATAGGAACAATGAGCTGAATAAAATATGAAAATGAAAATCTAAAACTGTATATGATCTTTGGTTCCCATTACGTGTAGAATATATTTATCCAGTATGGAAAGGCGACGTTAAGAACACAGTCCTTAATAAATCCCACTTGTTTTATTTGAACACTTGGAAATATTGGTGGAATGTTGATTTATGTATTCAAATGTTTATTGAATTAAAATTATAAATATTTGAATACATTTCGTTAAACAAAAAAAAAAAACACAGAAAGCAACTTGTAATAAAATATATTTATTTTAACATATTATACAATATACATTGTTTTTAAATCAGAAACATGCATAAGAAAACACATGTAAAATAACAATGACATCAAAATTAAAAGGATTCAATCATTAGATAGGGGTACAATTTTGTCTCTGAGATAGTTATAATAAAATTATGAGTGTTACCATAGTTTTTGAGCATTTTATACTGATTGGAAAGATTCTTAATACAAAAAATTCTCCCATTTTCAGTCAAATTTAAAATGTCTATTATTTAGTTGGGAACATTAGTGACAGTTGGTCATATAAAAATTAATATATTGTTCTATAAAATTTAATACTACTCGACTACTTATGGAGACCAAAAATAATCATGAAACGTAAGTTTTGATGTGTTTTCTTTGTGTATGCGTGTGTGAGACTGGAACTTACTAAATTTCTTGGAAGATTTTTCATTATATTACATGGTAAAAATACTGGTAAATTAAAATTTTAAGCGATATGTTGGTCCCAATATCTCACACAGATTATTCTCCCATGAATCCATCAAATTAAAAATCAATTTTGCAGTCCTAGTTGTTATTCCATTCAAATGTTAATCCAATGTGAGTTGCAAAATTTTTGAGGCTGTCTGGTGTAATTTATTTTTACCTATTCAGTTCAGTATTTAAACTTTAGTTAACATTGTGTGTCTTGGAACATTATGAGTAGGGGACATACTATCACTAACCATAGAATAATCTATCAGAAACAATTGAACAATATATCACAAACCGTGGAACAATCTACCATAAACATTGAATAATCTATCACAAGCAATAGAACATTCTATCACAAACCATAATCTCAACTATTGCCACAGAACATTCGATTTGAAACGAAATATAGAACAATTACAAAAAAAACTATTTATTTATTGGGTATCACATTTGCAACAAAATGCGAATTGCAAAAACTTCGAGGCTGTCTTGAGTAATTTTTTTATCTTTTTTTTTACATTTAGTTCAGTATTTATAACTTAAGTTAACATTATGGGCATTGGAACATTATCTGCCATAGAGCATTCTATCACAAACCATAGATATCACAAAATATAAAACAATCTATCACAAAATATTCTATCGCAACTTTTGTCATAGAACATCCAATTTGAAACGAAATATAGAACAAATAAAAAAAAAAATTTTCTTATCACATTTATAACACAATTAGCATTCTTGTTGGGAAACAAGCAATGCTAAATTATAAAAGATGTTCTTATGCATCATAACACGCTAATATACGTCATAGCACAGTTAAAAAAAATGGAGAAATATTTTCTGGATAATTAACTTTTGCTACCCTCTAAGATACCATCTGCACTATTGATATCCGTCACAATGGCCACGATCTCTGCTCTTCAAGGATCATGGGACATGATGGCCAATTAGCTAGCGTTCTGGCCTTTGGTACCACGTGCTTCAGGTTCGAAAACTGACGGTACCATGGATGTTCGTTAGGGGTTCGAATCAAGTTAAACAGTAAGTATCTGTCTATTTATCCTAAAATGTACATAAAACAACCGTAGAGCTACAAATTAAATTACAAGAATCGCAGAATTAAAAGGTTTTAAGGTGTCCCCAGATAAAATCTATGGAACCAGGTTACCCTAAGCATGCTATCGGTCCAGCTCCTCCAATCAGAGTTATTTAGCCTGCAGGTGATTACACACCACACTGGCAAACTAAATTATAAGTTTGTATTTTTGCTAGATGTCAGATGCTTGGGTGATTTATAATAGTATGCTCTATGGCAATATTTTCAAGTATTTTAATTTCTTCTTTGTATATATTGAACTGTCTCTTTTCTGAATTATTCGCTTCGTCAACTAAACAATTGCATTTTACATTTTATTTTCATGCATATTTTTCGAAGTCTAACTTAAATTCCTTTATTGTGATAAAAGAAATTTAAAAATAATAATAAATAGTACGCAATATAATAATAAATAATAATATAATAAAAAATCACAAGGTTTCAAGAAACGAGAATTGACTTGAAAATTCTTCTATAAAAGGCAGCATGAGAAGGACATTAGTGCTCAGAATACAAACAATGTTATATTCTTTTAAACAATACTTATTTTCCAAAAAATGATTACTTTTGATAAAAAAAGTTTTAAAAACTTGCTAATTTCAATTACATGAAAATTTATAAAATTATTTGGCACATTATTCGAAGTTTATTTAGTCTTTCATCTTGCCGTAATGTAATCAACGTCAAGCTTCTTATTTACAAAAAATATGCTTTTAATTTTTTTCTCTCTTTTGGCGTCTTTAAATCTTCTATTGTGTCACCTTGAGTTTTCTTTTATTGAAAAGATGATTCAGGAAAAATGACTTTTTTTCAAATATGTATTGGTATTCTTGACTCTCAACGCATCGTTCTTTTTTCTACCCCTGAAAGAAAAGTAATGTTTTCAGTTGCAGTTTTCTTTATAAAGCAAACATTATATTAAATTGCAAACTAAGTTCGACATAAAGCTTAGTAAATATTTTTAAATGTACAAAATAATTTGTCGAAAACAATGTAAAAGTTTGAATTGTAAAAAAAATAAAAATGAATATTAAAGTAACGAATAAATTTTTTTATCCAATATTACATACACTATATTATAATTACATATTACAATTGTTACATTAATTATTATTACATTTTATTACATCAATAAATATTACATTATATTATATTTTATCGAATTAAGAATAAATATTTTAAACAATATTATTATTTATATTAAATAAAAGTTATCTTGATAAAACCTATTCGTCTAGGCTTAAAAGAACACCAAATTGTTCTGAAACTTTTTGAATATTAAAAAGAATTAAATGCATTGTTAGATATATATAGTATCACAAAAAACTATAACATTTAGATAAGTCGTTGTCAAAAATCACAAATATGTGTGTTGTCACAATGTTCTGTTCTACTTGGAACTTCCACCCCTGATTATCGCTCTTGCCATTAAAGGAATCTATTGACTACCACTGTTTTCGAACGCACAGAGCCTCCAGGGAAACGGGGGGGATCGAAATCAAAAGGCTGCAGAAAGGGTACACTGTTTTTAGCCTCTGGTAATCCGATTTTATGCCTCTGCCAACTTGCATAGCAATTATATGCGCTAATCAACACACTTGAGGATAGGTTGTTTTAGCTATCTAGTTGTATGCTTTATTTAATCGTAAACATATCACTTAACATGCAGTTTAATGTGTGCCAGCTTTTGTAAAAGAAGATTCTTTTAATCTATATAATTTTGAATAATTGAAAAAAAATTTAAGTATGATATTAAGATGAATTAATATTTTTACAAGCCTGAAGGCTCTGTAACTAGACTTTGGAGCTCGGTGCCACTAGTTTAGGGTTCAGATCTTGGCGGTGCCATGGATGTTTAGAGTGGTTTGGAATCCCTTATAAATAGTAGATCCCAGTATAATAAGACTATAGGGAGTAGGGCTGGTAACCCTAATCCGTAAAAAGAAAACCATCTGTTTCGAAATCTGTCAACAGACAGGCGGCCGTGGCCCACCATGGGGTTGTTGCGCAATTTTAGAAGATGCGTTATTAACCAGTAGAACAATTTTTAACATACTGAAAGATATTTCTTCCTTTACTTCATATATTTTGATGTTTCTTTTACTTACAAGATAGCTTGTCTTTAAAACGTTAGCTGTGGTGTACTTGGAGTATTTAATAAATTACAAAATAATGTTAAAACTAATTTCATTAGATCTAAATTATACAGCCAACTAATTAAAGCATCTTCTTTTTACTTTATTATGTGCATGTTTTCTTGTGATAAATATGTCAAGATTTCTGTATTGATTATGTGCACTTTTATTATCTTCACCCAATAGTCGAATTCGCTAAAAAAAAAAAAAAAATCTAGGAAGCAATTGTTTCAAATTACAATATATATTTCTGAATCTAAATCATCCAAATAAGCAAAATGAATATCAATATATATCAAATAGCAAAATGAAGCATATCTGTATTATCTGGGCCTGACGGCCGAATGGCTGGCGCTCTGGCGTTCGGTACCACAGGTATCGGGTTCAAATCCTGGCTTTGCCCTGGGTGTTTGTAGTGGTTCAGAATCCACTTTAAGCCGTAGGTCCCGGTTCTAATAGGATCGTAGAGCGCTGCGGGGGCATTGTTACCCCTCCGCGTCCGTGGCTTACCATCAAGTTACACGCGCCCCCTGGTTAATGCAAAGTGAGTAACATCGGTGTAGTCCTTATGGCGAAAGATCACGGTCTATTTGCCAGCTGCATTAAGAAAAAAAAAAAAGTATCTGTATCGTTTTCCCAGAAAAGTCCAACTGCTTTTTTTTTATTTGGAGAATTACTAAAAATATCTTGAGTTATGCAGTTAATTAAGCGTACTTCATTATTAAAAGATCTCCATCAGAAAATGGTTTGATGTGTCATATATCTTCCTATCTTCCTGTGAGTCCTGTTCTACTTGGAACTTCACGCTGATTATCGCTCTTGCCATTAAAGGAATCTCTTGACTACCCTTGTTTTCGAACACACTGAGCCTCCAGGGAAATGGAGGGTGGTCGAAATCAAAAGGCTGCAAGAGAGGACACGCTATTGGCCTCTGGTAATCCGATTTTATGCCTCCATCAACTGCATAGCAATTATGCGCGCTAATTAACACGCTTGAGGAAATGTTGTTTTAGCAATCTAGTTTGAGTATATTTAATCGTAAACATATCACTAACATACAGTTTAATATGTGCTAGATTTTGTAAAAAGAAGATTCTTTTAATCTTTATCGTTTTGAATAGTTGAAAGAAATTTAAGTATGATATTGTGACGAACTAAATTACACAAAATATTTTTACGTTATCTTAGCTGTTTATTATTAACTTATCACGCAATAACTTCTAAAGCACACAATAATTCTAGCTAAGAAAAATATTTTTTTTTAGAATTCGACATTAATCGTCAGTATACTCTCCTTCAAGAGTGATACATTCAATCCAGCGTTTCTCTAACTTTCCGATGCCTTTTTTGCAGAACGATTTGTCTTTGCTCTCAAAAGAAGCCTCAGTTTCGGTAATTACTTCTTCATTTGAGCAAATTTTTTTCTCCTGGAGCCTCTTGTTGGCGTTGGCAAAATTCTTGGGCCAGATCTGGAGGTATGTTGGTCGGGGAAGCAATTAGAAAGGAATGTAACCATCGTATTCATCAACATGTGACACACAATTGTCTTGGAGAAGCAGGAGCTTTTTTTTGCATGTTAAGCCGGTTTTTTTTCTTGATTTCTACACTCAACCGATCCAGTCAGCTATATAATATTCTCTATTGATAGTTTTATCCTTCTCAAGATAGTCGATTAACAAAAATACCATGTGTGCGTCCCAAAATACGGATGACATAACTTTTTCAGCAGCCTTTTGAGTTTTTGTGTTGCTTTCGACGACTTTTATCAACTTCTGTCCACTCAGCTGACGATCTTTTGATTCGTGAAGTAGTAAATTCTTGTTTCATCCTCTGTCCCCCCACTGAAGCAAGAAATCCTTTTTATCTCGCTTGAACAGCTCCAAACAGCTCTCTGAATCGTCTAATTAATTCAACGTACCATTCAATAATAGTTGATTTTCCTGCTGCAAAGTCTTCATAACGCTTATGAAGCCACTTTTATCTTTAACAGTAATATTTCCATCAAAAAAAAAATATTTAATCAACACGCGAAATGTTTTATCTGTTGTTTTTAAAATTAGAAAATTATGGTCACTAGAACCACTGTAACCTAGAAATTAATTATCAGAAAGTCATGAGATTTCGACACGTATCGTTTGAAGGAGGTTACTATCCAGAATTCATATGGGTGTGTCAACAGCGTTGTCATATATGTGTCAAGCAGGAGATATATTGACTCATGTGTTATAAGATTAAGAGATGCTATTATCAAACTTTTTAAATATAAACAGACTGCTCGGAACTTTATTTACAAATTACGAGGAGAAGTAACGAGCATAATTATAAATTATTAGAATCATACAGAAAAAATGCTAAACTAGATAATAATCGAATGTTAAGGTCGTCGGTGTCTGTTCCTCGTTAATATAGCTGCGCGTTTTAATCGTGCGTTTAATCATTTCACCAATGTCGGGTGTCTGATATTCATATCATGTATGACCTAGCTGACGTAAATGAAAAGAATCGTTATACGATTATATCGTTATGAATACAAATTTTCACTCATGTGTATTAAATCTAGTATAAATATGGATTCTCCAAAATACTCGTGCAAAATACCGGTATCCGATATCACCACACACACTCATATATCAAGACGGTGTTTTAAATGTCGTGGATCAAAATCAAACTTAAGTATTGTGACACTTGCCACTGTAACAGAATCATCTATGGCAATTGCATGGCTCCTTCTGTAATATTTTCTTCTTCTGAAGTTCAATTAATGCATCCGAAAGATTATCCACAAATTATCGCATTTTCACAATGGTTTCTTAATGAAATGTGGCTGACTAATAGTTATACTATTCTCTTTCGCAAATGAAGCGCCTTTTCCTTAAAATTGCATGATCAATTCTCACAATGCTCATGATTAGGATGTTTGAACTTGACAGTATACTATGTTTTGTGTGTGTTCGTGTTTGTAATAAAGCACTTTACACTGTTTTGCATCCTTGTTGTCCTTATCTATCTATTTATATCCTGAGGGTCTCATTTGTGTCAGTGCTTTCCAGTGTGATTCTATGCTATATCTTCATTCCAGCTTTGTCCATGGAGTTGCGGGATATTTTTAGCATTCATAAAAATGTGTATTGAAAAAGTTGATAAAAAGGCCTGATCCATTTCTTTCAATATCTTTTGTAGTTTTCCTTTTGTTGTTAATTCTTAATAATACAAAGTATTGAAGTAGAAGTTGAATATCAAACTTAATTTAGTTAAGGTAGTTAGCATCGGGTCACAGGTTTCGGGTTTCGACTCCCGGCGGTGACAAAGATATCTACAATGGTTCGGAATCTACTTTAACCCGTATATCTCGATATAATATGATTGTAGATTGTTGGACGTAGGACTGAAAACTATGCGCTGTAAAAAAGAAGAATACCACTTGTTTCGAAATTTGCCTGTAGGAAGACGGGCTTTGGTTATGCATCGTTGAAGAAGAAGAATTTATCATTATGTCATTAAAATTCAATCAATAAATTTCTTAAAATTTATAAATTTAATGATAAGTATATTATTTGTTAACTGCTTCATTTGTATAAGAAAAGAGTGCATAATTTTCCTCTTTTAACCTAATCAGATTCATTCGTAGAAACTTGCAGAATCTTGCGGTGCAGTAACTGGAAAAGATATCCGAAATGGTGACATAAAATGTAAGGGTCAACATAGAAATTATTAATGATTAAAGAATCACTGAACTGATACTGTGTACTAGTACTTTTACCTTGTTTTTTTACTCTGATTTCAATTGAAATCATTGAAATTGAATTTCAATTGAAAAATTTTTACTCTGATTTCAATTGATTGAAAAATAATACGCAATAATCAGCACATAATCATAAAAGGTAATTTCCATAAATTACATGTATATAGTTCACCTGGCAGCAGACTTCCCGTGTAGCAGCTCATAGCTTGCTGCTGTGTGAACACTGCAACCTGGTCGATCAGGGTAATAGAAATGTCCAGAGGGCGGCCTACCCGAGTAGGAAGGGCTGTGCCCAGCTGTCTCAGTTGCATGTTGAGGGGGTGTGAACGAGGAGACCGCAGGCCGTTGTGCCGCTTGTACAGACAGAAGCCGACTATCAGGCTCAGCAACAGCACACCTCCAGCTGCACCGCAACCCGCCAACAGAGGAATGTTGCCTGCAAATAAGAGGTAATTTAAGTGAGCTTTTTTGGATGACGCTCAAATCGCACATTCTTTTTTGTTAATATTTACAAGCTTTAAATAATGAGGCTATTTTGACACATGGCGCTTTTTTAACGGACAGAATTTAATTTTAACACCAATAAGCTTTATTGAAGAGTACCTGAGGACATTCCTGGCATTAATTTAAGTGATTGGGTATATATTTCTTAAATATGGAATTTTTAGTGCCTTAAATTTGGTTAAAATATTTTTTATTGTCGTCTAGCCCAAGTCCTCCTGACAAAAATTGGAAAAACTGATAGCATTGAGGACCTGATGGCTAAGTGATTACAGCTCTAGTGGTAGGTACCTCCAGGTTTAGTGTTTCAAACCTGGGTGTTCCATAGATATTTCTAATGGTTTTGAATTCCCTTTAAACCGTAGTCTCGATCTTATTTGGCAGTAGACAGGCAAACCAGGGAGTTGGACTTGCTAAGAAACCTACCCCGTATAAAGAAAACATTGTCACTTTTCGAAATCTGCCAGTAGATAGAAGGCTTTGGCCCACCAGGGATTGTTGAGCCAAATATGATGATGCATTGAGTTTTTATAAAATTTCTAAGTATATATTAATAGAACTGATCACATTGTTCAGATAGATTTTCTTACAGCAGTATAGCTAGTCATAACATAAGAAGTCAGAGCTAATTGTCAGAGGCATTAAAATACCAATAACTACTTCCCTTCGAAATAAAAATTTGTAGTGAGTTCAGTTCTATAATGTAACTTAAAAAGTTCTCATTTTGTTTTCGTGTTTTGAAGAGAACGAACTGAGATTTTTTATTTTACTTCAAAAAACTATTATTAGCCCTCACGTTATTGGAAGATTATCGGCCATAAGAGGATGAACAACCACAATTCAAACTATATTTATAAATAGTATGCATTTAGAATATTATCAGCAATACAGTTAAAAAATTGGCTGTAATAATGTAATTCAAATAAATATTCAAGTTTAAAAACAATTTATGCCTTGGTCTCTAGGTAAATGTGCATTTAAAAATACTGGGAAAAACGTTGATGTATGTAACATCAATAATTTTGAAACTTATAGAATCTCATTTCAAGTTTTATAAATTTATGCTGCTGAATATTAAAAAAGTAAGTTAAATGTAGACAAAAAATTGAATAAAGGCAATTATAATAATTTTATATAAAATGAATTTTTATAATTTCGAGTAGGATTAATTTTATTGATTTCCATTTTTTTAAGCTGCAGAATTTGAGTGTGTTGAACTGACATTTGTCCTCGTCCGTGTAGTCCTCGTTGCCGCAGTTGGGGTGGCCGTTGCAAACAAGGGACTTGTCGATGCAGTAGGTGCGCATCTCTGCGCATGAGTTGTCCACTGTGCTGAAGCAGTAGTGGCTGTCTTTGCAGATGAACTCCTCACTTGCCTGAAAGCAGCCAAAGGAAAAACAACAATAAATGAGTGGTTAATCCTTTAGAACATGCACTCAACTTTACGACACTATAAGCAAAACGCAGTATCTCTATTTTAAACACATAACACACTATTTGTACTCACTCAATTTTATATATACTAATTTTTTCTGTGTTATACTAATAAAATTAGCTTATGGTTCAAAATTTAAAAATATGATTTAAGTTTTACAACTGACATGTCTAGTCTAGTCATATAAGAATATATGTCCTAACAATGTATAACAAAAGCAAATGTGTTATTATAATAAGATTTTACTTAAATTTTAAAATTTTGTGAATTATTCATAAGTTTTAAAATCTACTTGAAACAACATTTATTGATGCTTTGAATTAGGTATGACTCGAAGATTTTCTTATTAACCCACCAATCAACCTACCAATGTATAACAAATCTATAATCATGTAGACATGTTATATAACCATGTAAGACATGTTGATGTGTTATAACAATAAAAATATAGTTGTTCTTTAAAATTTTGAGAATTATATTTGAGTTTGAAAAAACTGATATCTCTATTCTATTGTTATATGACTAGCCATATATGATATGTCTAGTCAAATAGAACTATATGACCTATCAATGTATAACAAAAACGACTGTGTTATACTAATAAATTATACTCTTTTAAAACTTTTTGAATTACATTTATGTTTTAAAACTTACTTGAAGTAATGTTTATTATTGATGTTTTTAAAGAAAGTACGATTCGATGATTTTTTTATGAAACAACCTACATACGATGAGGGAAAGATATGACTTCAATAACGACCATATTCTTTCCTTTATTTATTTGCGAAACTTTCGCAGAAAAATATAAAAGATAGCTTTTCCTTCTCCTAGCAATACAAAAATTTAAAAAAAAAAAAAAATGGGAGCCTTTATTTGGAAAAAAAAAAAAAACATCGCATCATTTATCAAAAAGAAAACATTTAAACTATTCAAGTCGCAATCTCTTTCAGCTCTGGTTAAATTGCAAAGGAAAGAGAGAAGGAAATTGCCGCATGGTTTGGAAAACTCACTCCGCCATCGAAGTTTCGCGTCATACTTTTGATGGTTAGTAAAAAGGGCATTTTGCGACTGAAAAGAAAAGAACAACTCCATCCTCTCTTCTAACTTTTTGCAGCTTTTAAACGGTTTAAATGCTGTCCTAACAAATTTTATGCTCTCTCATTTGGAGTTAAAATGTTATGAGATCTTTTAAATCTGCTAGTTATATTTTTGGTAGAAAAGAAAAAAAGAAAAAAAAAAATAAAGAGAAGGAAATGCGATGCCGCATGGTTTCCGAAAACAGCAATGGTGTGTTATAACCGCCATCGAAGTTTGGCTTGGTTGTAAAAGCCGCTCTCCAAGTTTTTATGATGAGTAAAAAGGTAAATAGTGTGAACCGTCCATATGGTGCTCCTGTAAAGAAACCACAGAACGATCTTAAGAGCTCTATCCTCGGGAGTTGGTGGTGGCACTTTTCTTTTTTTTTCAATACTTTTCTGCAGCTTTTTAAGCGGCGGGTCGTAAATACTGTCTTAAAAAATCTATATTCGGCAACCCACAAATCATTTGAAGTCAAATTAAATGTTA
The DNA here is from genome assembly GCA_021605095.1 of Caerostris extrusa. NCBI lineage: Eukaryota > Metazoa > Arthropoda > Arachnida > Araneae > Araneidae > Caerostris > Caerostris extrusa. The sequence continues at coordinate 66,770 of BPLR01012075.1, read as the reverse complement.
TGAGATCTTAAATCTTGAAATGGTGTCTCTCATAGCATCGTTTTAGAATCCAGAAAGAAAGATACAATATTCTTGATGTTAATATGGTTCCGTAAATTGTTTTATTAAGCAACCTCCATATCAATCTATAAATGTATAACTCTATAATCATAAAGACATATAACAATATAAATGTATAACTAAAGCAAACGTGTTATACTAATAAGATTATGCTTATGCTTTAAAAATTTGTGAATTATATTTCAGTTTTGAAACTTATTTGAAACAACGTTTATTGATATTTTTGTACTATGTATGATTTGTTGATTTTTTTATTACGCCACCCACATATCAATCTATCAATGTATAACAAATTTGCAATCATGGAGACGTCATATAACAGTGTATAACAAATGCAATGTGTTATACTAACAATGTTATATTTATGTTTTAAATCTTTGTAAATTATGTTTAAATTTTAAAACTTACTTGACACAACGTTTATTGATATTTTTGAAGTAAATATGATTGGATGATTTTTTTATTAAACAACCTACTTATGATGAGGGCGAAAAGACTTCAATAATGACTTCATGGTTTCATTTATTTGTTTGCAAAATTTCGCAGAAAAATATAAAGGACAGCTTCGGCAATAAATAAAAAAGAATGAAAAAGAAGAGCTTGTTTATCAAAGTGTTTTAAATTTGAGTCAAGGGCAAAGGGAGCAATTATTCGGAAAAACTCACTCGCATCCTATTATTTTACTGAAAAGAAAAACAACTACCTCTTTTTATCTACTTCAAGTGGCACAGTCCATCTCTTTTGCTCTCTGGTTAAATTGCACTTGGAACTAAAGAAAAAAAAAGAAAGAGAAGGAAATGCGATGCCGCATAGTTTCCGAAAACAGCAATGGCGTGCTATAACCGCCATCGAAGTTTTGCTTGGCTGTAAAAGCCGTCTCTCCAAGTTTTTATGGCTAGTAAAAAGGGCAATATTGCAAACCGCACACATGGTTCTCCTGAAAAAAAACCGGAGAACGATCTTAAGAGCTCCATCCTAGGGAGTTGCTGCTTTTTTTTTTTCTCAATACTTTTCTGCAGCTTTTTAAGCGGTGGGTCGTAAATGCTGCCCTAACAAATTTTATGTTCGGCAACCCACAAATCATTTGGTGTCAAATGGAATGTCATGAGATCTTAAATCTAGAAATGGCGTATCTCATGGTGTCAGCTTTGAATCGCGAAAGAAAGATACATATACTTTTGATGCAAGAGTGGCTCCATTAATTTTTTTTATTAAACCCACATATGAATCTGTTAATATATACCAAATCTATAGTCATTTAGTGTTGTCATATAAAAATGCATATCTATCAATGTATAACAAAAGTAAATGTGTTATACTAATTAAGTTATACTGATATTTTAAAGCATTATGAATTATACATAAGTTTAAAACCTACCTTAAACAATATTTATTGATATTTTTTAAGTAAGTATGACTTGATTTTTTTAATAAACAACTCACATATCAATCTATCATATAACTAATCTATAATTTGTTAGGACATGTTTATAACAATGTAGACATGTTTTGTACCAGTGTATGACCATCAAATTATAACACATCAATAATCACGTAGGCATGTTATAGAACAATGTATGACATGTAAATGTGTAGCAAATATATAATGATGTAGGCATGCCATATAAAAATAAATGACCTATCACTGTGTAGCAAATCTATAATCATTTAGTCATGTCATATAAAAATGTAACACCTGTTTACCTATCACAAGAGCAAATGTGTTATACTAATAAAATTATACTTAAGTTTTAAAATTTTGTGAATTATATTTCAGTTTTAAAATTTACTTTAATTAACGTTTATTGATGTTTTTGAAATAAGTATGACTCAATCAATTTTTTAAATAAATTACATACGACGAAGGAAAAAATTAGTCAAATAACGACCATATTCTTTCATTTATTTATTTGCAGAAAAATATGAATGACAACTTCGACAGGAAATAAAAAATAAAAAAAAAGAGTTCGTTTATCAAAGTGTTTTAAATTCGGGTCAAGGGCAAAGGGAACATTTATTTCGAAAACCTCACTCTCGCATCCTATTCTTCTACCGAAAAGAAAACAACAACCTCTCTTCTATCTATTTCAGGTCGCACGGTCCATCTCTTTCTGCTCTCTGGTTAAATTGCAGTTGGGAGAAAAGAAAAAGAGAGAGAGAGAAGGAAATGCGATGCCGCATGGTTTCCGAAAACAGCAATGGCGTGTTATAACCGCTGTCGAATTTTTATGGTTAATAAAAATGACAATATTGGGATCCGCACTCATGGTGCTCCGGAAAAGAAACCGGAGAACGATCTTAAGAGCTCCATCCTGGGGAGTTGCTGCCGGTGCCTTTTTTTTCTCAATACTTTTCTGCAGCTTTTAAGAGGCGGGTCGTAAATGCTGTCCTAAACAAAATTATATTCGGCAACCCACAAATAATTTGGAGTCAAATGGAATGTTATGAAAGTTTAAATCTAGAAATGGTGCCTTTCATAGCGTCATTTTAGAATCGAGAAGAACGTTTCAGATATTTTCGATGTAAATAAAATATTGAAATAGATTAAATAAAATATTAAAAGAATAAGGAAAAGGTGAGTTGTATCATTGGGAAAAAGAGACGACTTTAAAGAACAATTTATCTTCAATATTATATTATATTGAAGATAAATTCTTATTTTAACCGTGTTTCTTTTCTTTACCTCATGCATCAAGACCGTACTTAGGGTTATGTAGCCACCTACCAGTTGGAAAAGTAAAGGTATAACATCGGTGTGTATTATGTAGAAAACGAACAGCCCACCGACTGGTTAGGGCGGAGGAAGTACCTTCCGGGAGAATTTTTTTGGAGAAACTGTTCCGCATTTGCTTGCTGTACGAGAAAAACCAGTAAGACTCAACAGGCAGAATGAACTATCGATGCCAAACTATTTTGCATACATTGTAACAATTTCCATCTTACCTCCTTTTAAGAAAATCCGTCAAGAATGGGAGGGGAAACTTCCTTCATTTCTCATTGAGTGGGAACTTTCTCACCACATGGTCTATCAACAATCACGATGCAGAAATTCATTAGATAGTCCATCTGAATTTGTTTCAACCTACGAAGGTCAAATTGACAATCGCTAATTTCATGACGTATCATTATTCATGACACTGCTTATCTTCTGTCGGATTTGAGTGATAGGTAGTTATTATGCACTCATTAAATAATATCCCTTTCCACAAGTAACAAAAACGATATATTTCTCGTGGGAAAATACTGCAACCTACATTCGTACCGGCCGTATATATAAGGGAAACAAGAAATCTCCCAATATATAACGAAATCAAATGGGTTATACTAATAAGGTTATACTTATGTTTTAAAATTCTGTGCGTTATATTTAAGCTTTAATACATTTATTGATGTTTTGAAGAATGTATGATTGATGACTTTTTATTAAACAACTTACATACGAAGATGGAAAGAAACGACTTCAATAACGACCACCTTCTTTCATTTATTTATTTGTGAAATTTCGCAGAAAAATGTAAAAGGCAGTTTCGGCAGGAAATGAAAAAAAAAAAGTCAAAAGCTCGTTTATCAAAACTGTTTTAAATTCGGGTCAAGGGCAAACGGAACATTTATTTGGAAAAACTCACTCGCATCCTATTCTTTTACTGAAAAGAAAACAACTACCTCTTTTCTACCTATTTCAGGTCGCGCGGCCCATCTCTTCCCGCTCTCTGGTTAAATTGCAGTTGGAAAAAGTAAAAGAGAGAAGGAAATGCGATGCCACATGGTTTCCGAAAACAGCAATGGCGTGTTATAACCGATATCGAAATTTTTCTTGGTTGTAAAAGCTGCTCTCCAAGTTTTTATGGTTAGTAAAAAAGGGCAATATTGAACAACGCACATGGTGCTCCTGAAACGAAACCATGGAACGACCTTGAAAGCTCCATCCTTGGGAGTTGGCTGCCGGTGCCTTTTTTCTCAATACTTTTCTGCAGCTTTTTAAGGTGTGGGTCGTAAATTCTGTCTTAACACATTTTATATTCGGTAAACCATAAATCATTTGGAGTCAAATGAAATGTTATGAGATCTTGAATTTTAAAATGGCGTCTCTCATAGCACCATTTTAGGATCGAGAAAGAAAGGTACAGATATTTTTATGTAAATAAAATATTAATACACCTTAAAAATAAAGTTATTTTTGGTTTAACAAAAGGTGAATGGTATCATCGAGAAAAAGAGAAGACTTTAATGAGCACTTTATAATCAGTTGCATGTTTCCTTTATTTACCTCATACCTCAAGCCCGTACTTAAGTTTATGTAGCCTCCTGCTTGTTACTAATGAAAAGGTATGACCAGGAAGAGCCCATTGCCGGTGATGGAGAAGGAAATGCCTTCTGGGTGAACCTTTAGGGGTAACTGTTTGGCAAAACTAGAAGTTTGGGAAAACCTGGAAGACTTCCACCAGGCTGGCTGACTATAAATACGAGAAAGTTTTTGCATATACTGTTACAATTGCCATCGAGAATCCCTTTTAATAAAATCTGTCAAGAATGCGAGGGACAGCTTCCTTCACTTCTCATTGGAGTGGACAATTCCTTAGCTCATGGTCTATCACCAATCATGATGCAGCAATTCATCAGGTAGTCCATCTGTAATTGTTTGAACCTGCGAAAGTCGAATAGACAATCGCCAATTTCATGAAGTATCATTGTCCATGGCACTACTTAACTCCATATCAGATTTGAGTGATAGGTTGTAATTATGCACCTGTTAAAAATATACATCCCTTTCCTTTCAGAACGTAAATGCTATTTCTCTTTTTCGGAAGCTGCTGCAACCTACGTTCTTAGAGACCTTATATATACGTGAAACACGATATCTATCAATGTATAACAAAAACAAATGGATTATACTAGTAAGGGTACACTTATGTCTTAAAATTACGTGAGTTATATTTAAGTTTCAAAACATGTATTGATGTTTTTAAAGAAAATATAGCCCGATGACTTTTTATTAAACAACCAACATACGACGAGGGCAAAACGACGACTTGCAATAACGATCACATTCTTTCATTTATTTATTCGCGTAATTTCGCAGAAAAATATAAGACAATTCTCGACAGAAAATAAAAATAAAAGAGAAAAAATGAAGATCTCGTTTATCAAATTGTTGTAAAAAATATGATGAATGCTTTAGATGAGAATATGACTCCATTATTTTTCTTATTAAATAACCTAAATATGACGAGAGATAGAAATGACTAAAATAACGACCCCATTCTTTCATTTATTTATTTGCGAAATTTCGCAGAAAAATATAAAGGACAGCTTCTGTAAGAAATAAAAAAAGATAGAAAAAAAGAGCTCGTTTATCAAAGTGTTTTGAAATTCGGTCAAGGGCAAAGTGAGCATTTATTTGGAAAAACTTAACTCGCATCCCATCCTTTTACTAAAAGAAAACATCTACCTCATTTTTATCTACTTCAAGTCGCACAGCCATCTCTTTCTGCTCTCTGGTTAAATTGCACTTGGAAGAAAAAGAATAAGAGAAGGAAATGTGATGCCACATGGTTTCCCAAAACAGCAATAGCGTGTTACAACAGCCATCGAAGTTTTGCTTGGCTCTAAAAGCCGCACTCCAAATTTTTATGGTCAGTAAAAAGGGCAATATTGTGAACCGCACACATGGTGCTCCTGAAAAAAACCGGAGAACGATCTTAACGCACCATCCTAGGGAGTTGCTGCTGCTGCTTTTTTTCTCAATACTTTTCTGCAGCTTTTAAGCGGTGGGTCGTAAATGCTGCCCTTACAAATTTTATATTAGGCAACCCGCAAAATATTTCGAGTCAAATAGGATGTTATAAGATCTTAAATCTTGAAATGGTGCCCTTCATAGCGTCATTTTAGAATCGAGAAAGAAAGATACAGATATTCTAATGTAAGTAAAATATTATCAGATTTAAAAAAATTGAGTGGTATGAATCGGAATAAGAATGGACTTTAATGAACAATTTATCCTCTTGCATGTTTACTTTCTTTACTTCAAACCTCAATCTTGTACCTTAGGTTATGTAGGCATGGGTGAGTTGGGCATCGGTGGGCATCATGTTGACCACGAACAGCCCACCGATGGGTGATGAAGGAGGAAGTGCCTTCCGGTTGAATATTTAGTGGTAACTGTTCCGAATTTGTGTAAAAAGGGAATAGAGAAAACCGAGAGGACTTCCCCAGGCAGACTAACTATCCATGTGAGACGGTTTTTCATACACTATCACAATTGACATCGAGCATTCCTTTAAGAAAGTCAATCAAGAATGTGAGATGCAGCTTTCTTCACTTCTTATTGAAGTGGACACTTCCCTCACCCCATTTTCTATCAACAACCACGATGCAGCAATTCATCATGTAGTCATTTGTAATTGGTTCAACCTGAAGGTCGAATAGACAACTGCTAATTTCATGAGGTATCATTATCCATGGCACTGTTTATCTTCTGTCAGATTTGAGTGATAGATTGTTATTATGCACTTGCACTAAATCATTTTCCCCTCGGAACAGAAATTCTATATCTGTTCTCATGGGAAAATGCTGCAACTTACGTTCTTAGCAACCCTATATATACGTGAAACACGAGATCTATCAATATACAACATAAGAAAATGTTTTATATAAATAAGGTTATAATTATGTTTAAAAATTTATTGATGTTTTTGAAGAAAATATGACTTGTTGACATTTTTATTAAGCAATCTACATGTGACGAGGGAAAAAATTACTTCAATAACGACCACATTCTTTTCATTTATTTATTTGCGAAATTTCGCAGAAAAATATAAAGGACAACATCGGCAGGAAATAAAAATCAAAAAAAAGAAAAAGTTGAGCTCATTTATCAAAGTGTTTTGAATTCCGGTCAAGGGCAAAGGGAGCACTTATTTGGAAAAACTCACTCGCATCATATCCTTTTACTGAAGAGAAAACAACTACCTCTTCTCTGTCTATTTTAAGTGGCACGGTCCATCTCTTTCTGCTCTCTGGGTAAATTGCGTTTCGAAAATATATATATATATATATAAAGGAGGTGAACATGGTGCTCCTCAAAAGAAACCAGAGAACCATCTCAACAGCTCCATCCTTAGGAATTGGCTACTGATGCTTTTTGTTTCTTAATACTTTTCTGCAGCTTTTGAAGCGGTGTGTTGTAAATGCTGTCCTAACAAATTTTATATTTGGCAACCCACAAATCATTTAGAGTCAAATGGAATGTTATGAGATCTTCGATCTAGAAAGGGCGTCTTTCATAGCTTCATTGTAGGATCGTGAAAGAAAGATACAGATATTTCTGATGTGAATAAAATATTAAATAAAATAAAATAAAATATTAAATTAAATAAAATAAAATATTAAAGTAGATTAAGTAAAATATTAAAGTAGATTAAAATAAAAAATTTTAACAGATGTAAGAAAAAAGTGAGTAGTATCATTGGCAAAAAGAGAGTATAAATTAAATCATGGGAAAAAAAAAGAGATAAATGGCGTCTCTCATAGTATGTTAGGATCGAGAAAGAAAAGATAGAGATATTTCCGATGTAAATAAAATATCAATGTAGCTTAAAATAAAATTATTAAAATTTAAGAAAAGGTGCGGTTTATCATTGGAAAAAGAACTGTAAGGAACAATTTATCCTCAATTCCATATTATCCTTAGTTGTATGATTCTTTTCATTTCCTCATACATCAAGCCCCTACCTATGATTACACCTAGACTTGCACCTAGATTATGCTATGCCAGTAAGAAAGGTAAAGGCATAACATCGGTGAGCAACATGAAGACCATGGATAACCCATCGACTTATGATGGAGGAGGAAGTACCTTCCGGGGAACCTTTTAATGGTAACTGTTCGGTCTTCGCGTACCGTACGTATGAAAAACCTAGAAGACTTCCACCATGCAGACTGACTATCCATGAGAAAAAAGTTTGCCTACACTGTCCCAATTGCCATTGAGCCTTCCTGAAAGAAATACGTCGAGAATGGAAGGGGTAACTTTATTTACTTCTCTTTCGAGTGGACATTTCCTCAGCACATGGTCTATCACCAATCACGAAGCAGTAATGCATCAGTTAATCCATCGGTAATTGTTTCAACCTGCGAAGTCGAATAGACAATCTCTAATTTCAAGAGGTATTTTTATCCGTGGCACTTCTTCTCTGCTGTCAAATTTGATGGATAGGTTGTAATTATGCACTTGTTAAAGAATATACATTGCTTTCCCCTCGGAACAGACATGCTATATCTCTTCTCGTGGGAAAATGCTGCAACCTAAGTTCTCCTCAACCGTATATATACGTGAAGCACGAGATCCATTAATGAATAGCAAAGACAAATATTTTATAGTAATAAGGTTATACTTATGTTTTAAAATTTTGTGTGTAATGTTTAAGTTTTAAAACATTTATTGATGTTTTTAAGAAAGTATGATTTTAAATGACCTCTTATTAAACGACCTACATATGACGAAGAAAAAAAATGACTTCAATAACGACCACATTCTTTCATTTATTTATTTGCGAAATTTCGCAGAAAAATATAAATGATCGCTTCTCCTAGAAATAAAAAAAAAAAAAAAAAAGAGCTCGTTTGTAAAAGTGTTTTAAATTCCGGTCAAGGGCAAAGGGGGCATTTATTTGGAAAAACTCACTCGCATCATATTCTTTTATTGAACAGAAAACAATCACCTCTTTTCTATCTATTTCAAGTGGCACGGTCCATCTCTTTCTGCTCTCTGGTTAAATTGCGATTGGAAGAAAAGAAAAAAATAAAGAGAAGGAAATCCGATGCCGCATGATTTCCGAAAACAGCAATGGCGTGCTATAACCACCATCGAAGTTTTGCTTGGCTGTAAAAGCCGTCTCTCCAAGTTTTTATGGTTAGTAAAAGGGCGATATTGTGAACCGAGCACATGGTTCTCCTGAAAAGAAACCAGAGAACAATCTTAAGAGCCTACATTCTTGGGAGTTGATGCTGGTTTTTTTTTTCTCAATGCTTTTCTGCAGCTTTTTAAGCGGTGGGTCATAAATACTGCCCTAACAAATTTTATATTCGGCTACCCACAAATCATTTGGAGCCAAATGGAATGTTATGAGATCTAGAAATGGCACCCCTCATAGCGTCATTCTAGAATGGAGAAAGAAAGATACAGATATTTTCGGTGTAAGTATGGTTGCATGAATTCTTTTATTAAACAATCCACATATCAATCTATCGATGTATAACATATCTCTAATGATGTAGACATCTTATATAACAATGTAGGACCTGTCAATGAAAAACAGAAGCAAATGTATTATACTGATACGATTATACTTATGTTTTAAAATTTTGTTAATTATATTCAAATTTTAATACTTGAAAAAAACATTTATTGTTATTTTTGAGGTAAGAATGACTCAATGTTTTTTTAATAAAGACTCCAAGTATCAATGTATCAAAACAAATATTTAATCCTGTAGACATGCCATGCAGCAAAGTATGACTTATCAATGTAAACAAATCTATAATCAAGTAGACATATCATAGCATAATATATAATCCATCAAACAAAAGCAAATGTATTATACTAACAAGATTATACTTACGTTTTAAAATTTTGTGAATTACATTTAAGTTTTAAAACTTAATTGAAACAAGATTTAAATTAAGTATGACTCGATGATGATTTTTTATTAAACCTCCCACATATCAATCTAATGTATAACAAACCTATAAACATGCCTACATATCAAATAACAATGTATGTCCTATCAATATATAACACACGCAAATATGTTACAAGATTATATGTATGATTTAAAATTTTGTGAAATATATTTATATTTTAAATAGTACTTTAAACAACGTTTATTGACGTCTGATAAAGTAAATATGACTGGTTGAAGTTTTTTTATCAAACAACCTACATACGACGAAGAAAAGAAACAGCTTCTATTACGACCACATTCTTATTTTTATTTTTTAATTTCGCAGAAATATATACAGAACTGCTTCGGCAGGAAATAAAAAATAAAAAGAAAGGAAAATAAGAGTTTATCAAAGTGTTTTAAATTCGAGTCAAGGGCAAAGGTAGCATTTATTTGAAAAACCTCACTAGCATCATATTCTATTAATGAAAAGAAAACAACTACCTCTTTTCTACCTATTTCAAGTCGCGCGGTCCATCTCTTTCAGCTCTCTGGTTAAATTGCAGTTGGAAGAAAAAAAAGAGAGAAGGAAGTGCGATGCCGCATGGTTTCGAAAACAGCAATGGCGTGTTATAACCGCCATCGAAGTTTCGCTCGGTTGTAAAAGCCGCTCTCCAAGTTTTGATGGTTAGTAAAAAGGGCATTATTGCGAACCGCACAGAGGGTGCTCTAAAAGAAACCGGAGAACGATCTTAAGAGCTCCATCCTAGGGAGTTGCTGCCGGTGCTTTCTTTTTCAATAATTTTTGCAGCTTTTTAAGCGGTGGGTCGTAAATGCTGTCCTAACAAATTTTATATTCTACAACTCACAAATCATTTGGAGTCAAATGGAATGTTATGAGATCTTAAATCTAGAAATGTCGTCTTTTATAGCATCATTTTAGGATCCAGAAAGATAGTTATATTTTTGATGTAAGTAAAATATTATTACATATTTATATAAAATATTTTAAACATTTAGGAAAAGATGAATAATACTGAGAAAAGGAAATCACTGTAAGGAATAAGTTATCCACGATTGAATGTTTATTTTCTTTTTTCCGTAACTCACCCAGGTATCTAAGGATTTGTCAGCTAGTAAGATGAGAAGGAACACTGGACCACGTACAGCCGATCGACTGTTAAATAGGGAAAGACAGAGACCGGAGGACATTTTAAAATGTAACTGCCAGCAATTGAAGGTCGTATGGGAGAAAACCTAATAAACTCCAAACCAGACAGTCTGATTATTGATGAAGGTTCCATGCCTATTGTTTACACACATTGTTTTACATATAAAAGCAATCGAGGCTCTTAATTCTTGAAAGTAGTGATAACAATAATGCCACAAATTGATTCAAACCTCAACTCTCCTGTACACTGGCTGCTAACGTTGCCATTTGGTTTTCTGTCGGGCAGACGTTCTATATTACAGTGGCAAATGTATATCAAATTCAGCGTTATTTAATAGGAACTACCGGGAGGCGTGCTTAACTGCTCAGTTCCAAAAGAACATCTACATTGCTAGCATCTGGGAGGTTTCATCTTAGACATCCTAGATAATTTCCTCTAGATAGATAATCGGTCATTAAAAAAGATTATGGTGATCGATCGTTATCGATTTTTAGAGTATTGATGATCGATAAAGTTGATCGATCGTTATTTTTTGTTGCAACCTCCAGCTCGTCTGTGCGTTAAAAATAGAAGGGATTGTTGCGTACTACAACAATGAAATTAGGGCCTCAGTCTCATTCTGTTGCATGGTTAGCGAGTGTTAAATAAATTATATTATTTGATTACCTAGTAATAGATTACATATCAATGGTTTTATAACAGTGTTACTTTTTGATCTTATAGATATGTGTTGAAAATTAAGCAACTGTATGTTTTTGTAACTATTCATAAAGCAGTTTTAGTTTGTTTGTTTTTTCACTTAATGGAATGCATGTAGAAACAAATTTAGAATTTAACAATTGGTAGTATTTAGATGTGTTTAATGGTTTAAATGTCTGAGGTTTAGAAAATAAAGTATCAAGGAAGTCCCTATCAGTGTACTTTCCTTAGAACACGATACTGTTAAACATTTATCAGAATATATTTAGGTAAATATACCAAAAGTTCAACCTAAGCCACCATTAAAAACATTTATTGAGGAAAAAATTTATTAAAGTTTGCTATTTTTTGTTCTTTTCTTTGTATAAGAGTAAAAAGTCATTTATTTAGCTTATGGGATTTCAAGAAAACATCAGCGTTTTTTTTTTTTTTTTTTTAATGAGTCAGTTTTTCAGAGCAGGAAGTTTTTCCGATATTATAAACAACGAAAAATTAACTACCTTCTGTTTTGAAATCCACAGCGGTCCAAACTATTTTGAAGCCTACAGCATTTTTGTCCAAATCTTCTCCTTTCATAATTTGAGCAGCGGAAGTTTTAAATCTATAAAAAAAAAAAAAAGGAAAATCTTAGAAAATCTATATTTTGTAACTTCAATAAATTTTATTTAATGAAATGGCGTGTGAAATAAATAAGTTAACAACCGTACTAATTCAAATTTGATAATTACATTTTCTTTCTTTCTCACTTTTACTTTTTTTTTAAAACTACACTTAATGGAAAAAAACCAAAATGAATTTTTGTATTTCCAAAATATGTATTTAAATTACAAAACAATAAATCATATTCATTTATATTTCTTACTTTATTCGTCTTCTTAAATTATGTCACATCAATGAAAAGAACATGTTAGTAAAATGATTTAAAAACTTCATCGATGTTACATTAAAAGAAATATAATTTACAATAAATTAAAAATCTTTCACAATTTAAGAATTATCTGTAAAACAGTACAACCCTTATATTGAAATATTTAAATTTAACTGCGTCACTTTTTTGTCAAAACATTTTCAGTTCTTTGCTTTCATTATGGTTAATGAGTCCCCAACGGATTTTAATTTTTTCATGTAGTAAATTTTAATTAAAATAATGAAGTTGCTGTTCATAAAGAGGGTTAAAAAGAGCAACAATTTATTACTAAAGAACTGGAGAGCTGTTCCTTTTTTTGTGTTCCTTATTTAAGTAAAAAGAACCTTAGTTAAGGATTCCCAGACCATAGGCTTGAAAATTAATACCTTTATGAATAACATAAATACCTGGATTAGGCATTCCTATCTACATAAACTTTTGTTTATTTCTACGATATTCATTGCCAAAACTTGTTAATTTAAATTGCAACAAGAATAATACATGTTTTTATTTACATTAAAATACATTAAAATAAGCAAGTCTGTTTGGACTAAGCAAAACCCAGTAGATTAAAGGTAAATGCCAAAAGTATTATTATTATTTTTTTTCTTTTTTTGCGCATAAAATTTGTTTACACAAAATTACGCCCATTTGCATGCTATTTACTTTTCAATATTTTTTTTTGAAAAAAATTATTAATCTTTCTTGTGTTTGTCTCTTTTAAACTCCCTGACCTTTTTATCTATCTATCTTTTTTTTTCTTTCTAATGCAGATGGCAAACACAGACAGCGTGGTCTTTGGATGCCTTAAGGCAAGTGCTGCACAGACGTACTCACTTTGCATTACCCAGGCGGCGCGTGTAACTTGAAGATAAGCCACGGACGCGGAGTAACAATGCCCCCGCAACGCTCCTATTAGACCGGGACCTACTTTTTTAAAGTGGATTCCAAACCACTACAAACAACCGTGGCACCGCCGGGACTCGAACCCGAAACCTGTGGTACCGAGGGCCAGAGCGGTAGCCACTCGGCCATGCAGGCCCTCTGTCTATCTATACATATAAAATTTATTTTATCTATCTATCGATCTCTCTCATATATATAGAGAGAGAGAGAGGGGGGGAGAGAGTGAAAGATAGGTAGATAATAAATTTCTGATTGCTGATTTCATGAATAAATAATAAAATTTTTTTATTTGCTGATTGCTAAATAAATAAATTCAGTTATTGAACTAATCCCAAATAAACCCATGAGTTACATTTTCTCTTAACAACCACTCAGTGCCTTTTCTATAATCGCTGATTTAACATTTATTTCCATGTAACATTTCCTCTGCTTTTCAGTTAGCTTAAACAATTTTAAAAAGATTTGCTTTGGATAAACATTTGCTCTGATTGCACAATTCAAGCAATCTTCGGACGTTCACAGTTCTTCCATCGCCCCTAGCTGGATGCTAAATCTTTATATTCCCCTTTCCTAATTTCGATATTAAATAAATGAAGTTAAATATTCATGACGATTCATTAATCTACTGTTTCCACTTGGCTTTGTGTGTGTGCAAATTTCTATTTTTAATAAAGTCTTCAATTAAAAAAATAATTTATTAAAATTTGTTAAAAATGTTGACAATTTTTAGTTTTTATAAATATTACTATATAAAACTTATCACCGAAAAGTGTATGGCAATCAAGGGAAACTTTAATCATGAATGCAAAATACTGATAACGAATTGTGGTTTGTAAAATGATAAAGAAAAATTGTTAATAATTTCTATAGATAAAAACATCTAGAAAGTGAAATGTAAATTAAAATATATAATGGAATATTTAAAACAAGAAAAAAAATTGAAAACGAAAACTATTATATAATTTTTTTTTTTTAAATTTAAACATTTAACTTAAATTATTAATTATTTTTTTTTTAACAATTAACTTTCATTTAAAGAAAATTTCTCAATTTCCACCAGGTGGCACCAGAAGTAACCAGATATCTCAGACTCGTAGTTTGGTAAATTAAAAAGTAACTAATATATATATATGAAATATATTCTTATTATAATGGTTTAATGCAAGGGTAGAGAATAATAACTTAAAAGATATTAGAATCTGAAATGTTGAAACATTATAATACCATACATACAAACATTCATCACATGTATGTGTGTATTTGAGTATGTTAGATAATCAACAAGTTATTATTTTGTATGATACCAATAAATCCAATAGTTTACGTTACTATAAGTTTATTAACTCTTATTCTCCCAATTCATTCATTCAAAATAGCTGAAAATTAGTGGACAGTATTAAAGCAATAATTTTTGCTGACGATGATAGTTTGTTAATAAATAGTGAGCTGCTATTTATTCTTGCATAGTGCAAATTTTGAGAAAGGCTGCCCGAGTGTATACCTGAGTAGCAGTCTGTTCCTAGCGGAGAGGTGTGTCTGTTCTTCCACGTTCTTGAAATATCGCAGATCTCCGCAGTACTTCTGAAGTACCTTGGGGTTGAAGGAAATGCTCGAATACCCGTCATACAACGTCATTTCCGCTTCTTGACAATTCGCTGCAAATCAGATCAAGGATTCAGTGCAATTAAAATAAAATATTGAATATAAGCAATTTTAATTTTTTATTGTGCGGTTTTCTTATAGATCTGTATGTTGGTCATTATTACTTAAGTTCAGTTTCTTACACTTGAATTGAAAGAAGATAAGAAGAAAAGATAAGAAAGAAAATAAATCTTTCAGAAATTTTTGAAATCTTGAATATCATCTGTGTTATTTTTTTAAAAATATCTTTAATATTCAATAGCAATGTAGAACCATTTTTTTCTAGATGAAATTGTAGGATTTGTTTAAGCGTATTAACCACTCCGAAGTAAATAAATTAATAATTCTAGCTAATTCTACATCCCTGTAAGCAAACTCAAATACGAATATTTCGTTTCAGTTCTGAAATTCTGAATTGAATTTGTTATTTTGGTATTTATTCCTTTTATTTTCTAAAATAGTTGTAGAAAGACTATACCCATAAAGAAATAACAGTTGGACTGAAGCTCGTTGGCAGACACATAGAAATGCGCTACTAGTATTAAATCCATATGATTTTTTAATTAGCCCTAACCTTCAAAAGACACGTGTATAAATTTGACAGCTGTTGCACTATTAGTATGTGAGTTATAGCATTTTAGTGAAGCAACTTTTGTTAGTTTTGAAAAAAAATGGATGAAAAGGAATTTCGTGTGTTAATAAAGCATTGCTTTTTGGCGAAAAAAAAAATACTATTGAAGCCAAAGCTCGGCTTGATAAATATTATTCGACTTTGCACCAGAATATCAACCGTAGAGAAGTGGTTTGCGATTCACGCAGTGGACGCCCCCAAAGAGGCTGTTACCGACGAAAACATCAAAAAAGTCCACAAAATAAATTCTGATAACCGTAAAGTGAAGTTGATTGAGATAGCTGAGACCCTATAGATATCAAAGGAACGTGTTGGACATATCGTGAAGGAATATTTGGATGTGCGAAAGCTTTGTTCAAAGTGGGTGCCGCGCGAGCTCACAATCGACCCAAAACAACAACGAATCGATGATTCTAAGCCCAGCTGTTCAATCGTAATAAAACTAGAATTTTTGCGTCGATATGTGACAATGGATGAAACATGGCTCCATCATTTCACACCAGTGTCCAAAACAGTCAGCCGAGTGGACTGCACGTGATGAACACTAAAAATGCTATAACTTCACTAAATACTAATGGTGCAACAGCTGTGAAATTTATACACGTTTCTTTTGAAGCTTAAACTAAAAATCATATGGATTTAAAACTAGTAGCGGTATATATGTGTCAGCCTATAAACTTTTCAGACCACCTGTAAATATACCCATTTTCTAAAATAATTGTAGAAATACTATACCCATATATAGAAATACTATATCTATTTTCTAAAATAGCTGTACAAATACTATACTCAACGATACCCACATAAAGTAGTTATGGGTGCTTTCTATTTTTAACAGTGTTAGAGCAAAGCACTGTTTTAGAATTATAATACAAGGATAATATACCTAAAATGGAGTAAATTAATTGAAAGCGAAGTAAAAATAATAGTGGTAAATGGATTTACCACTATCTATTATTATCACATACATTCTCAAAATATTTTATTATCTAATATATAAGATTTTGCATTGCATGAAATAAAGTTTTCTTAGAAGAAACAATGTTAGTTATTGTTGAGATGGAAACTGAAACAATACAGCAATAGCAGTGGTAGGTAATGGAAAAATTTGAATATTTTCAAGGGTTCGACTTATAAGATTGCGTGCGTTCAATTGTGGCTTTCTCTCTCACATGCACATATATCCTTACCGATGCTCCCGTACAGCTGCATCTTGAGCACCCTGATGTAGATCTTCATGTGGTAGTCCACCCTCAGCAACCAGATGCACTCGACGTCCTTGGGGAAGTAGTAAGGGAAGCCAGGCGACACAATCACCCCACCAACTCCTGTGACCGTGCCTCCGCAGTTGCTCACGTTGCCCGTCGAACGTGGTGGGGGGGATGGTCTCTGCAACAAGGCCCTCGATTAAAAAGTTTCGATAAAAACAATGGCTTATGGAATTAAATAACAAATATAAGAGTTTATATTAACATGAATTATGAATTATATATTTTAGATCCAATTTCATGTTTTGAAAATTTTACAAAACAGTATTTAAGTTATTGCGGGTACCTTTTGTAACATTAAATGTAAAAAAAAAAAAAAAAAAAGAAAGAAAGAAATTTAAAAAAAATATTTTTGTTAAATAACATTAATTATTTAGTGAATGATTCCTATTTATTTATTTATTTTAATTTTTGTTTTTATTTTTATTTATTTATGTATTTTTTTTTTAAACTTATTTCTTGTTGCATTGGTTTCATAATCAATTTATTTTTTCCATTCTTTTGATCTTAAAAGTTACTCCTAAATATAATTTTCAAGTGCCAGGAAAAGTATAACATTTAATACTAAAGTAAATAATAATAAAATTACATGAATAAAACGTAATAATAAACTGAATTACATGAATAAAACGTAATAATAAACCGAATTACATGAATAAAACGTAATAATAAACTGAATTACATGAATAAAACATTCACAAAATAAAACAACGATGATATATTTGGATAGTAAAAAAATAAAGATTTTTTTAATTATGTTGATGTGGAAGATAATTATGTTAATGATGTGGAACTATAAACAATTTATGCAAACTTAAAATTTAGATATGCTTTGTGTGATATTAAAATATAGTGTTTTTTTATATTTAATTTTATTTCGAGATTGTTCAGATGGCCAAGATGAGATCTTTTTCTGCAATAGAATTAATTTCAGTTTGATGAAGGTTTTTGCATTTATTTTACTTCGATGGATTCATTATATTTGTAATTTCACTTATTTTCTTACAGTTTTATGTTTTATATATATTTAAACAGTTCTTATACATAATCATGAATGATTTTCATTACCTAAGGCATTTATTGTTTTGAATTACACATCTATCTATCTTTCCATCACATCTTATATTAAGAAAAATTTCGATTCAAATTTTGTATTGTTTAGCCCATCCCCCCCTCTTTTTCTGCTCCGTCTAAGCAGTTAAAAGCGTATGTATCGCAGAAATTCTTTATAAATAATTTTCATTCATTTTTTAAGTTTATCTGGCGCCATCTATTGGTAGATATATGCAACTTAAATTAATTAAATTTAATTAAATTTTAAAAACACTAAAAATTAATTAATTAAATTTAATTACTGAATTAATATATGAAAAACTATATTAACATCGAGTGTCATCCACTACAAGTTCAAAAAATGTATTTGAACTTTTTAGTGGATGAATAAAAAGTATTTTATGAACGATTGAAAATTTGAACCAGATATATATAAGGACAGTGTGAGATAATAGAAGGAATTAAATAAAAATAGTTCAAAAACTGAATTTGAAACAATTTGAGTCGTAATTATCAATGGTAAGGAAAAAAATGAATACTGGCAGAGGAGCTGAAGTTCAATAAAAGAAAAACATAATTTTCAGATAATGATTAATATGACTAGTAAGAAAATTCTTCTTTATCATCTATCATATATCAATTGAACATTGAAATGTTCAAATCACATTGCAATTCTACGGGTGAACAAAGCTATGATGAATTAATGTAACATTCTCTGCTAGCGTGCAGGAGTATTCCGATTTAAATTCAATGTTCATGTGTTTGGTGACAAGGAATAGGGAGATTCGATGGCGAAGATGATCTCGAAACCTTGTGTAAAGCGTATTGATTGGATAGAAGGATGGAAGAGTTTTGGGTTTTTTTTCCCTTGTGATAGTTAAATTCGAGGTAGCTGCATTTAAAAAATCTATCAGGAAAGCAATGTCCTCCTCTCAATGTTTTATTGCCCATTAGTAGCTGTTCATAATATACAAAGACATCTCAAAAATCTGGGCTGATTTAAAAATTATAGCGTACAGGAGTACAGATGGCATCATTATGCTTTTCAAAAAGATGCTTCTTTACAACGTTAAAGCAAAATTTAATTGAAGATTGAATTAATAGCCTAAAAAATTTTTTTCAAGCATTTGATTTCGTAAAATGTAGTAGTGCTTCGTTAAATTAGTGCGGATTTAAATGTGGACTGGAGAAAAAGAAAAGTTTGGTAGGGCTATTTTATGTCAGCAATGCATTGAAAGCAGAAGTAATACACGATTTGAAACTAAAAGGTGGACTGAAAGGTTCGTAGGCTGACTCACAGATGGCGCTACTAGTATTAAATACTTATATTTTTTAGTTAGCAATAACCTTCAAAAGACACTTGTAAAATTTTGACAGCTGTTGCACTATTAGCATGTGAGTTATAGCATTTTTAGTGTTCATCATGTGCAGTCCACTCGGCTGACTGTCGATTGACTCAGATGTGAAATGATGGAGCCATGATTCCTCCATTGTCACATATCAAAGCAAAAATTCGGGTTTATTACGATTGAACAGCTCCAAACACTGCTTAGAATCATCAATTCGTTGTTATTTTTGGTAGATTGTGAGCTCGCGCGTCACCCACTTTGAACAGAGCTTTCGCATATCCAAATATTCATTCACGATATGTCCAACACGTTCCTTTGGTATCTTTAGGATCTCAAATATCTCAATCAACTTCACTTTACGGTTATCAGAAATTATTTTGTGGACTTTTTTGATGTTTGACAGCCTCTTTGGGGCGTCCTCGGTGCTCACTTCGCCTTGTTTAAATTTAGCAAACCACTTCTCTACAGTTGATTTTCCTGGCGCAAAGTCCGAATACATGAAGCCAAGCCTTGGCTTCAATAGTATTATTTTTCGCCTAAAAGCAATGCTTTGTTAACACACAAAAATTCCTTTTTTATCCATTTTTTTCAAACTAAAAAGTTACTTCACTAAAAATGCTATAACTTACATACTAATAGTGCAACAGCTGTCAAATTTATACACGTGTCTTTTGAAGGTTAGGGCTAACTAAACATTATATGGATTTAATACTAGTACAGCCATCTATGTGCCAGCCTATGAACTGTTCAGCCTACCTGTTAGGTCCTTTATCAGGTGTGCATCCAGGATATTGTTTTGGAAAGATTCTACAAAATAAACCGAAACAATTTACGAAAGCTCAATAGGTCGTACTAAATTACATGTAAAAGAAAATATGTCAAAATTTAATTATCCTATTACTAATTTTTACATTGCACTTATTTGGTTAAAATAGATGAAAAAAAGATTATTAAAATTAATCATTATTACATAGAAATTAAAAAAATTTAATTTCTAAAAATTACGGAAAAAAATTATGTATTAAAATTTTTTTGTTAGCCGCAGGGATTACATCTAAGGTCAGAGATTACAGTTTTACAATTATAGATTGTTAGCCTCAGGTATTACAATTTTCAATGTTCCCATGAATATATAATAAAACTTAACAAGAACAGCACAGGCTCAATAAGCAAATTCAGGCGGGGGCTAAAATAAAATTGTCATCTATAAGAGACGTACTGATTCATTAAAATGCTGAATATTTAAAAAATACAGTTGAGAAGTGGCATGTTGCATGTTGAGGCAGTGACAAGTTCATGTTGTTGAACATGTGCACACATCTCATTTATGGGCTAGAGAGGGTTTAAGCCCGCCAGCCCCCACCCCTGGGTGCACTCCCTCCCTCGATTATATTACATTCATGCACAATAAATCCCCTCAAACAGTACGAGACTTGTTTGATCAAAAGAAACTAATGCAATGTTTCTGAGTTAATACATATACACCTATTGGTGATAATTTAAACTAATTTGTTTTCTTTTGTCTAAAAATATTCAAGTCTTAGACAATTTTAACGGAGCTTCACACCGAAAAAAACAAATTCCTTTCTTATCATCCATCATTTTTTGTATTTCTTCCAGATTTTCAAGACACTTTTTGAGCATATATATAGAGTGATGTAAAATAACAAAGAAAAAAAAACTTTACATGGTCTTTTTTTTTTTTTTTTTTTAACGTTTCACTAAATCAAATATGATGCCATGTTTCTATTTCATGTTCGCTACTTACCAATTAAAAATAACCACTATATACTTCTTATCATAATCTAATAACGTCTTCAATACTTAAAACACTATGCTTTCATTAGAAATTATCATCCGACTGATTAAATCAAAACAACCATCACTCATAATTTGTCATTAAGGCTAAATTCCTCATCAATTCAATTCAATTCATTCTGCATCATACTGAATGGCAATAATGCAACAAATGTCAAACACCATTCCACCCCTTGCTTTCCCTTATTTGTCACACGGGGGCGCAGAAAACGGCAATTCATTCATGGCCTCGAGGCACACCGCTCCTAATTGCAAACTTTGTAAAAGGGGGACTGTGAAATCGGTTTTGCAGCTTAACGAAGTGGATTATTGAATTAGGCCCGCGGCCGCTTTCGCACACCGGGCGGGCTTTGAAGGGACGATGAGTTGGCGAGACACTCCCACTCGAACCTAGAAGCGAGATTCCCTGCAGCCTGTTCGTCCACACGTCCGCTAATGGACATCGCCTGGATAGTCTCTCGCCGTGGGAGGAAGTGGAGTTGTCCCTAATTTGTTCAATAGAGATAGTGTGTCATATATAGAGGTCGGATATATACAATATTTAGTGTAATGAAATTCCCAATTGGTTAAAGCTATTTTTGGTCATATCTATTATCCTTACTTTTAGGGTGTCATTATTACTGATGTTGTTTCATAATCCGTCAAAGCTTAAGAAACCCAAAACAAAATAAGGCTGAAAATTATAAAAATCAGAAATGAATGCTTCAAATTTGGCTGTAACCAAATTATATAATCAGTATCGTCTTTGTTTTTGGCTTGATGACCGAGTAACTAGTGCTCGGGCCACAGATTTCTGGTTCGAGTCCCGGCAATGCCATGGGTGTTTGTAGTGGTTCGGAATCCGCTTTAAACCGTAGTCCCCTATCTAATTTGACTACTATTACTACTACACCATACCATACCACACCACACCACATCACTGTGCTTACAGCTGAGTTGTTGCTTTTACAATTTGAGAATGACATAAATGAGAAGTCTGATTGGGCTTTTGTGACGGTCTGTGAGACCGGGACCTACAGCCTAAAGTGGATTTTAAATAACTAGAAACATCCATGATATCACCGGGACTCGAACCCGAAACCTGTGGTAACGGACGCCTGAACAGCCGAACACTCGTCCATTCAGGTATCGGTCTAATATGACTGTCGAGCGTTGGTCCTTCCCTACCTCGTAGAATGAACACATCTTCTGTCTCGAAATCTTCCAGTAGGCAGATGACATTGGCCCACCATGGGACTGTTGCGTCAAGGAAGAAAATGAAGTATCATCTTAGTTTGGGCTGCCTCTTTCCTAATTCGTTTATTCTCCATTACGAGCAAGTCCTCGCTCCTGCTTTATTCTGGATAGCCGTTAAAGCTTAGCTTAAAGCTGAATTTTTACAAAAATTCTACTCATGTATAAGCTACACATGCACGTGTTCACGGTATTTTGCGTAATGTAATAGGAACAGAATTATATAAAAATACAATAAGAAATGATACTTTTTAAGGGGGAATCATTAGTAATTTCCTAGTAAAACTACTTATTCTATGAAATATCTAAGTATAATGTGAGAAATTATCAATCGACACTTTATCCGACTTGATAAGTTATTTCATGAAAATGCTTTATGAAATAATTGAGTTATACCCTTAAATTGTGACATATGCAAAGTCTAAACTGTCCCGTTTTTGTATAAAAATGTATAACAATTACATGGCGTTTACGTATATCCGACTGCTTGTCATTATTTCATCCTTTTTTATAATTACATCAGGATTTGAATAAGAATTTTATGACAAGATTAATGTTTATCATTAATATATCAATAAGTATTGATGATGAAATTAATGATACATTGAATTGCCTATATTATTAATTTAATTATATGTGTGATTAATTTAAATGATGATGCATTGAATGCATTGATGAAGTAAATGACAGTAATGATCATTTAACACACAATGAGGATATAATGATAATAATGATCAATTCAATGTATCATTAAGTAATTAGCGATACATAATTGACTGTATCATTAATGTAATTGATGATACATTGCATAAATTTATGAAATAATGATAAAATGAATAATGCCAAATTTTAATAAGGAAATTAAATGTTAAATTATTGTGATCATAACAGGTTAGAACAAATTCTGAATAGAATTATCAAAATTAGTGTGAGATTATTCCAAATTTATACTGCTAAATTATTGAAACAATTACCAAGAAATTAAAGATGCACTTCAGTTGATGAGTAGACTCAGAAGCAATCAGTAGGCTGATAATTTTAGTTGCCTCAGGGGCAGAAATTTTAACTATTTAAGATATATTTATATTAATAAGCAAAACAGAAAGCATCAAAATATGTGTGACCCATTATTTATATTTTTTGTGGAATCAAAAAAGACTTGAAGAATTGTATAATTATATCCACACTAAAACATAAATTAAATGAGAAAATTAAAAAGCTCTACATATAGTTATTGAAATTAACATTGATAAAAACTTCAGCGCCATTGAAAGCTATTAATATAAAAAGAAAAACTAATTTTAAATTGACAGCTTTAACCCACATTGCAATATTTAAAACTTGCATTATTACAGAATGGGCTCATTATTGAAACAGCAATTCATCGTGAACGACTTTAATCCTCAATTATCTGTGTAATTATGTCGGTATTAACTAAAGCATCGATTCTTATTTTGCTCAGAAAATAATTAACAACATCTGAAACGACGATTTAAGACAAGAATTGCCATACTTCAGGCGTCCATTACTAGTAAATGACCTGGTCCTATCTCCACAACTGCAGCGTGTCTCTTTCACAGAGGACAGTAATTCCTGCGCAGGGCCCACTTAGGAACCAGAAAATAACGACTTCAGAAGAGGAGAGATAGTAAGAAGCACCGCAATGGCAGTAGGAAGTCATTAAATGTCTCTCCTTTTTTTTTCTCTTCCTCCTTTCCCTCGGTGGTTCCATCTGGTTATTCGCCAGTAATTACATTTCACATTAAGCAGATCCCAAAACCGCCTCTTTATTTTAAGGGGGCACGCTTGGCTTGTGCTCGAACACTGTGTACAAGATATTTAATCCTTCGTTGTTTATAAAATCTCTTCTTACCTCCATACAGCACTCAAGAGGGTTGAAACATGTTTTATTCGAATGGGGTCTTACTGATAGAAGAAGGTCAGAGAAGAAATTATATTTTAAGGATATATATAAGTAAAGACTTAAATAACTACTAGGTTACAAACTTTATCAGATTTGATAAGTTATTTCATAAAAACTCTTTAACTGTGAGATGTCATAATTCTAAAATATGACTGATTTGGATAAAAAGTTATGTAATACGTATAGCAATAACATTTTCAGGCATATCTGAGCAGTAATTTCAGTATTGAAATTTTCTTTTCGCCATTTTATCCTTTTTGAGATTTTATCAGGATTTGAAAAAATCTTATATGATAAAATGAATGTTTATCATTAATAAATGGCATGTAATTAATGATAAATTGAATTGCATTTATCATTAATGTAGCTGATGATACATAGAATAAATTGATGAAATAATGATAAACTTCCATAATGATATGAATTGTTAAATTATTGTAATGGTAACAGGTTTGAATTAATTAATGTGAAATCATTTCAAATTTATATTGCTACATTATTTAAATCATTACCAAGAAATTAAAGATGTACTTCAATTGATGAGTAGACTCAGAAGCAATCATCAGAGTGATAAGTTTACAAATTTTATGTGCCTCATGGATAGAAACTTTCAAACTATTTACAGTATAGTTATATTAATAGCAAAAACAGAAAGCGTCAAAATTTGTGTGTGATCGACAGTTTACATTTTTGTAGAATCAAACGACTTGAATGTTTAAATACACACTGAACAAGAAATTAAATGTCGAAATAGTAACGCTCTACATATAGTTATTCCAATTAACATTGGTTAAAACGTCAGCACAATTGAAAGCAATTAATATAAAAGAAAATATCAAATTTTAAAATGTCAACTTAAATCACCATTAAAATATTTTTAAAATTGCGTATTACAAGAACGTCTCATTATTGAAACAGCAATTCAGTGGGAATGACATTAATCCTCCAATTTTCTTCACAAGCAATTTTGGTAGTGCCTAAAGCATCTACAGCAATTATGATTCTTATTTTGCTCAGAAAATAATTAACAACATATGAAACGACGACTTAAGACCAGAATTGCCCATACTTCAGGCGTCCATTACTGGTAAATGTCCTAATCCTATCTCCACAACTGCCGCGTGTCTCTTTCACAGAGAACAGCAATTCCTGCACAGGGCCCACTTAGGAACCAGAAAATAACGACTTCGGCAGACGAGAGATAATAAGAAGCACCGCAATGGCAGTAGGAAATCATTAAATGTCTCTTCTTTTTTTCTCTCTCTCCCTTCCCTCGGTGGTTCTGGGCTGGTTATTCGCCAGTAATTACATTTCACATTAAGCAGATCCCAAAACTGCCTCTTTTATTTTAAGGGGACACGCTTGGCTTGTACTCGAACACGGTGTACAAGATATTTACTCTTCGTTGTTTATAAAACCTCTTTTATTAAACTCGCCACAGCACTCAAGAGGGTTTGGAATGGATCAATAATTACGTGTTCATTTACTATCTCGCCACAGCACTCGAAGACGTTTGACTTTATTCGAATAGTGACTGAGGGGAATCGTATTTTAAAAACTTTATTACATAGATGACTGCTTCCGAGTCTACTCTCCAATTAAAGTACATCTTTAGTTTCTTGGTATTGATTTGAATCGTTTAGCAGCATAAATTTGAAATATTCTCACAATAATTTAGATATTTTATTCATAATTAGTTCGAATCCGTTATCGTCACATTTTAGTATCTATCATTAATTGCATGTCATTTACTTAAAACGTATCATCAATTCTCATTGATGTATTAATGATAATAATTCATTTTATCATACAATTCTTCTTCAGATACTGATAAAATCATAAAAAGGATGAAATAATGACAGAAAATTTCAATGATGAAAAGTGATCGGATATGCGTGAGCATGTTATTGCTGGACGCATTATGTAACTATATCCAAATCGGTGATAGTTTAGAATTACGATACATCACAATTAAAGCGTTTTTAAACAACTTATCATATCTGATAAAGTGTGTAACAGAATAATTATATCAAATTTTAATTAGATATTCAATGGAACAAATAGTTTAAATAACTATTGATACACCGTTAAAATGTAATTTCTTTCCTGTCCTTCTTCCATCAGTAAGACCCCATTCGAAAAGACCAAACCCCATTCCAAACCTCTTGTGTAGAGGTTAAGAAGATGTTTTATAAACATCGCAGTATTAAATATCTTGTGCACCGTGAACGAGGACAAACCAAGCGTGTCCCCTTAAAATAAAAGAGGCAGTTTTGGCATCTGCTTAATGTGAAATGTAATTACTGGCGAATAACCAGACAGAACCACCGAGGGAAGGCAGAGAGAGAAACAAGAAGAAGAGACATTTAATGACTTCCTACTGCCATTGCGGTACTTCTTATTATCTCTCGTCTTCCGAAGTCATTATTTTCTGGTTCCTAAGTGGGCCCTGCGCAGGAATTACCGTCCTCTGTGAAAGAGACGCACAGCAGTTGTGGAGACAGGGTCAGGTCATTTACCAGTAATGGACGCCTGAATTATGGCAATTCTGGTCTTAAGTCGTTGTTTCAGGCTTGTTAATTATTTTCTGAGCAAAATAAGAATCATGAATAGAATCAATAATTGGAGGATTAATGTTTTTCCACTATGAATTTCTGCTCAATAATGAGCCCATTCTGTAACAATGCAAGTTTAAAATATTGCAATACGGGTAAAAGTTGTCATTTAAAATTTTATTTTTATTTTATATTAATAGCTTTCAATGGTGCTGAAGTTTCAATCAATGTTTATTTCAATAACTATATGTAGAGCTTTCGTAATTTCGCATTTAATTTGTGGTACAGTGTTCATATAAATATGCAATTCTTCAAGTCGTTTTTGCTTCTACAAAAATGTAAATTGTGGATCACACATATTTTGATGCTTTAGCTGTTAATATAACTATAATAAAATAGCTAAAAAAAAAAAATTTATCCATGAGGCCCATAAAATTATTAAAACTTATTATCCTACTGATTGCTTCTCAGTTTACTCATTAATTAAAGCATATCTTTCATTTCTTCGTAATATTTTAATAATTTAGCGGTATAAATTTGAAATACTCTCACAATAATTTTCATAATTCTATTCAGAATTAGTTCGAACCAGTTATAATCACAATAATTTAACATTTTATTTCATTATAAAAAAGTTCATCATTATAATTTATATCATTATTTCAGTAATTTATTTAATGTATCATCGATTACATTAAGGATAAATGCAATTTAATTAATCTCATGTCATCTTCATCAATGTATCATATTATTTTACTGATCAATGTATCATTTATTATTATTGATGTATTAATGGTAAACATTCATTTTATCATAAAGTTCTTCTTCAAATTCTGTTGCAATCATAAAAAGGATGAAATTATGAGTAGTGAATCTCAATAATAAAGAGTGATCGGAATATACATCTATAAGTTATTGCTATACATATTATACAACTTTTATCAAAATCAGTGATAGTTTAATTATGATATGTCGCAGTTAAAGCTTTTTTAGAAATAACTTATCATATATGATAAAGTGTGCAACAGATTAATTATTTCAATCTTTACTTAGATATTTCATAGAATAACTAAATGAAATAACTATTGATACATCATTAAAATATAACTTCCTCCCTGTCCTTCTTCTATCAGTAAGACCTCATTCGAATAGGACATGTTTCGAACTTCCTGAGCTCTGTGTAGAGGTTAAGAAGAGGTTTTATAAAAAACGAAGGATTAAATATATTGTACATTGTGGGCAATGATAAGCATATAGTAAATGAACACGTAATTATTGATATATTGAAATGTATATATTATTAATCTAATTGATGATACATTGATGAATAATGATAAACTTTCAAAATAAAATGAAATATAAAATTATTGAGAACGGATTCGAACTAATTCTGAATAGATTGATTAAAATTAATGTGAGATTATTTCAAATTTTTGCTAAATGATTGAAATCATTGCTAAGAAACTAAAGCTGTACTCCAACTGGATATACTCAAAAGCAACCATCGATATAACAAAATTTTAAAAACTCGATTCGCGTCTGTAAATACCCATTCGATTAAGACATGTTTCAAACCTCCTGAGTGCTGTGTAGAGGTTAAAAGAGGTTTTATAAACAACGAAGGATTAAATATCTTGTACACCGTGGAAGAGCACAAGCCAAGCGAGCCCCTTAAAATAAAGAGGCAGTTTGGCATCTGCTTAATGTGAAATGTAATTACTGGCGAATAACCAGACAGAACCACCGAAGAAAGGGAGGGGAAAAAAAGAGAGACATTTAATGACTTCCTACTGCCATTGCGGTGCTTCTTATTATCTCGTCTTTCGAAGTCGTTATTTTCTGGTTCCTAAGTGGGCACTGCGCAGGAATTACCGTCCTCTGTGAAAGAGACACGCCAGTTGTGGAGATAGGATCAGGTCATTTGACAGCAATGGACGCCTGAAATATTGCAATTCTGGTCTTAAGTAGTCGTTCCAGACGTTGTTAATTATTTTCTGGGCAAAATAATAATGGTGAAATAATGGTTGTCGATGCTTTAGTTGATACCGAAATTGCTTGTGTAGATAATTGGCGGATTAATGTCGTTTCACGATGAATTTCTGCTGCAATAATGAGACCATTATGCAATAATGTAAGTTCAAAATATTTGTATGCTGGTTTAAGTTGTCATTTTTAAAGTTAGTTTTTATTTTTCATTTTATATAAGTAGCTTTATACGGGGAAGAAACTTCAAACAACAATAAAATTATTTGAATAATTACATGGAGAGTTTTTTGTATTTGCTCATTTAATTTCTGGTTCAGTGTTGATATAAATATGCAATTCTTCAAATCATTTTGATTTCACTGTAATGGGAACTGTGGTGTGGATCCCACACATATTTTGATGCTTTTGGATTTAACTATTAATATAACTATAATGTGAATAGTTAAAAATAATATCCATGGAGCCCATAAAATTATAAAATTCATCCTCCTACTGATAGTTAAACATACTATATCTTTTTTAATTTTTCAATTCCTATACAGTAAAATGTGTATATTTTTTGTAAATGTCTCTCTAATTGTTGAAAGATACATATAATTTATGGATAGTAGCATCCTTCAAACTATATATGTCAAAATTTCTTGACATTCTGATAATTAACTTGCAGGTTACAGTAGTTTTATCGACACCAGTTTTACAATTTCAAAACAACGGATAAAAAAATTCTTGCGTTGATTAAACATTGGTTTTTGATGGCAAAATTACTGTTGAAGCAAAATAGTGGCTCGATAACCGTTATGTAGACTCTGCACCAGAGAAATCAACTATTATTGACTGGTATGCTGAATTAAAAGGCGGTCGTACAAACACCGATGCTTGGCAGTTATTCTTGAAAACAAATAAAAAGTCCACAAAATGGTTTTAAAAAACCAAAATGTGAAGTTACGCGAGATAACTGACACCTTAGAGATATCAGAAGATAGTGTATTTAGAATGTTTCACGAAATTTGAGTATGCTTAAGTTGCTTTCATAGTGGGTACAGTGGGTGGGTGGGTTAGTGGTACACCAGACCGAAAAAAACAACGCGTTGACGATCAGAGCCCCTGTTTGGGGCTGTTCAAGAGAGATAAAAATGATTTTTGCGTCTGTACGTGACAATGGATGAAATATGGATTCACTACTACACACCTAAATTAAAAGATCGTCAGCTGAGTGAAAAGCAGCAGGTGAAATTCGCAAAAGCGACTAAAAATTCAAAAATTTGCTAGCAAGGTTGGTTACGACATTCGTATTTTGGGACATGAGCGGTATTTTGTTCATCTATAGATAGCTTTATCTTGATAAAAAGATAAAACTATCTATATTCCACTCGTTTTTAATTAAAACAATTGAAATTCCTTAATTAATAAATACCGCTAAATTGTAGTCAGTTTTCAGAGTTATTACAATTTGCTATTCAGAACAAATCAGTTGTAATACTGAAATATTGAAGAATTTGATATTAGCAGGAGTTTTGTGGCAATATGGTGTAATAAGGCTTAAAATACAATTAAACCGTTTGAAATCTAAGTGATTTACCATTTCACATAACTTTTTTTCATTTACCGGGGTATATAGAATAAATTAAAGTTTTTCATTTTTTATGTAAAAGTTCTTTTTGAAATAAAATCCCTTAGTAGGTTTTGAAATAGAGCTAATATGCTTCTAAAATTTTTTATACTCTGCAAACTCCACTTTGATAAAAGATTCTAAGAAACTTTCTCCATTAAATATAAATGAATTATGATTTTCTATCATTAAAACTTTTGAATCGCTGTGATCAAATGGAAACAAATTTTTTGAAACGACAGATATTTTTTTATCTGACTTGGAAAAAAAAAATAGACTAACATGAAACTTATTGGAAAGTTTATTTTTATAAGGCTTTAAAAAGCTTTGATAGAACGCGCCATGATAAAACTATTTTATCAGTGGGGCGATCATTAAGCGATTTCTGAGGAGAAAGAAAAGAGCTCAGCACTGGCTCCACTCTTTTCCAAACCAGACATTCTTTACCAGTTCATCTTCGTTTGCCAATCTGAAAGTTTCTCTCCCTTCGAGTTCAACTTTTATCCCCGCTCATTACAGATGGCACTTGAGATCGCTGTTTGATATCGAACTAATTTCTGCTTCTGAGTGTCATCTCGAGTCCCTTTTTTCCCTTCTACACGAAATAATCCCCAAAGAATTTAAAGAGAGAATTTTATTGAGATTTATATCTTTTCGCAATTTTTTTTCCTTTGAGTAGCTTCTTTTTCTACTTCTCAAAGCGTATAAGATTGTATTAATGTTATTTGTTTTTAAACCAGCAGTTTATTTATTCATCAAAAAATGTAAATAAAATATATATATAATGCTGTGTATTTACTACCTTTACGTTTTTACCTGTACTCTTGTATCTTTATTATTTTTACATGAGAATTTTAATAACAGAGAACTGTTGTTTTTTCTTATCTCACTTGGTAGACAACAAATCCAAGAACATATGTAGTCTTATGGAAGGAAGGTAGAGGATGGCAGCTTCTGTTGTGATTGGCAGCTTCTGTTTGTGATTCCGTAGGTAGAAGTTTGACTTGAAGTGACTCCGTGTCAATGAAGAAGGAGGGCAGTGCCTTCCAGGAGGACTACCTCTCATTTACGTATCGTGTGGGTTTGGTTTTTGTTTGTCGCTATATGGTCATTTTGTGCTCACTTCAGGCTAATTAGACTGGGATCTGCAGTTTAGCGTGGAAAGATTTGTTGAAATATAGGGTAATAAATTTTACAATTAAAGTTTCAGTGATTTATCATTTTCATTAATTTTTTCTTTACTGGATTAAATATAATACGTTAAATGTTTTCATTGTTTTAAGTAGAAATTTTTTGGAGTAGAATGCCTTAGTAGGTCTAGAAATAGAACTAATATATTTACGGAATTTTTATCGTTTTTTTTAACGAACTTCCACGTTTCTGATCAAAAGATGCTAAAAACTTTAACCATTAAATATAAAAAAGAGTTATGATTTGCCGCCATTGAAATACTATGAACAAATGGAAACATGTTTTTAAGTTATTTTTAAGTCTACATAAAACTTATTGGAGAGTTTGTTTTTATAAGGCATTTCAAAAAGCTTCGATAGGACGCGCCATGATAAAAATATTTTATGAGTGGGACGATCATTAAGCGATATCTGAGGAGAAAGAAAAGAGTGCAGAATCGACTTCACTCTTATCCAACCAGACATTCTTTTCCAGTTCATTTTCTTTTGCCGATCTCAAAGTTTCTCTCTCTTCCAGTTAAACTTTATCCCCGCTCATTACTGAATGCACTCAAGAGCGCTGTTTGATATCGAACTAATTTCTACTTCTGAGTGTCATCTCGAGTTCCGTTTTTTTTTCCTCATCTACAGGAAATAATCCCCAAAGAGATGGCAGAGGAACGGAATGGGAGGAATTTTATAGAGGTTGCTATCTCTTCGCAATTTTTTTTTCTCCTTTCGAGTAGCTTCTTTTCTATTTCTGTAAACGTAGAAGATTGTATTACTTTTGCTTTTAAACCAGTAGTTTATTTATTCAACAAATATGCAAATAAAATATATAGTGTTTTGTATTACCTTTACTATTTTTTACATTATTACCTTTACTATTTTTTTTACATTATTTTTACTATTTTTACATAAGCCTTTCAAAAACCTAGAAGTTTAATGAGGAGACGAGAAGTTTAATGTTTGGCCGAGTGTTCCCCCTTTCTACAGGAAATAATCCCCAAAGAGATGGGAGACGGACAGAATGATTAGGAGTTTTCTTGAGGTTTCTATTTCTTCGCAATTTTTTGTCTCTTCGAGTAGCTTTTTATTTCTCAAAGCGTAAGATTTTGCATTACTGTTATTTATTTTTAAACTAGTAGTTTATTTCAACAAAAAAATTTAAAGAAAAAAAAATTGTTGTTTATTTACCTTGACTGTTTTTACATAAGCCTTTGAAAACCAAGAACAATTGCTGATGTTTCTTATCCCACTTGGTCGACAGTAGCATCTAGACCAAGCCCATGAATCATTGTGTCCTCATCGAAGAAGTAAAGGAAAGCAACTTTTGTAATGTAGCAGCCGTAGATAGAAATCAGACTTGAATCCGTGTCGCTTTAAGAAGGACGGATGTACTTTAAAAGAGGACTTTCAGGATAATCAATCCGCATTTGTGTATCGTATGGGAGAAAAACCGGAAAATCACTCACCAGGTATTCATGCATCTCACCTAAGGAGGCAAGATGCTGAACATCATAAAAATCATCAATTTTCCTTGTTTTTAAAACAGTGTCTACAACAAAGCCGCCAGCGGACCTCTGCCTTAATGCTCAGCTTTGTTTGGTGTGTCACACTGCTGTCATTTTGTGGAAGCTTTGGGCTAATTAGAACCGGGACCAACTGTTTAACGTGGAAACCAACCACTAACAGGCATCCACGCCACCGCCAGTATTCGAACCTGAAGCTTGTGGTACCGAAGGCCAGAGCGCTAGGCAATTGGCAATCAGGTCGTTGAGAATTATAATGGTATTGTTACAGTAGAACAGGGGTCTCCAAACTTTCCAGCCTTAGGGCCATGCTGTATACTCCAGTAAGTACCAAGGGCCAAAACCATTTTAATTTTTTTCTGTCATTATCTATAATTTCTAGACCAGTCGCCGAGTACGCGCTCTGAACTAGCATACGCTTGCTAACTACAAACTATTGTCAGTGAAAAATCACAATTACATAAATCTCATTAGTATTTTTTTGCAAGTGGGTTTGTGGGCAAGTGGGCAACCCCGAGGTTTCATTCGCGTTAACTTAGCTTTTCCCGTTCCTGAGGGATTTTTAGCATAAAAATCATATGTTTGATTCAGGATATATACATTCTAAACATCGATATACATACATATGCGATACTCTTTACCCTACGATACACTTTCTACCGAGGGTAACCGCGGGATGTTCACTAGTTTATAATGTTAGTGGGATTAATTTAATTTATTTGTTAGTTGTTATGCTTAAGTTAACTTTTCTGCGTATTATGCTTGTCATTAAGCTTTACCTAGCAAGTAAATAAAACCGAGTTATTATCGTTCTGTGTTTTTTTATCCAACTTATTACAGCAACAATAAGCTATTCGCTGTCGCGGGCCGGATTGATAACACTGGTGGGCCGTAGTTTCGAGACCCTTGCAGTAGAGCTTAATAATTTTAAAAATACAAATACATATTTTTTAAGTCTTAATGATTTACCAATTTCTTTATTTCATTTTCTTTATGTAAAAATTCTCTTGAAGTAGAATACATTAGGTCTTGAAATAGAACTAATGTGTTTTCGGGAATTTTGTATATTCTTCAAACTCCACATTTCTGATCAAAAGATGCAAAAACTTTGACCATTAAATATAAATGAGTTACGATTTGCTACCATTGAAACTCTTCAATCGCTGTGAACAAATGGAAGCAAGTTTTGAAAATGACAGATATTTTTTATCAGACCTGGGAAAAAAAAGTCTAACGTAAAACTTATTAGGAAGTTTATTTTTATAAGGCTTTAGAAAAAAGCTTTGATAGGACGCGCCATGATAAAAATATTTTATGAGTGCGACGATCATTAAGCGATATCTGAGGAGAAAGAAAAAGCGCAGAATTGACTTCACTCTTATCCAACAAAACATTCTTTTCCAGTTCATCTTCTTTGGCAATCTGAAAGTTCCTCTCCCTTCGAGTTCAACTTTTATCCCCGCTCATTACTGAAGGCATTTCAGAGCGCTGTTTGATATCGAACTAATTTCTACTTCTGAGTGTCATCTCGAGTCCGTTTTTTTCTCTTCTACATGAAATAATCCCAAAAGAGATGGCAGAGGAACTGAATGGGGAGGAATTTTATTGAGGTTGCTATCTCTTCGCAAGTTTTTTCTACTTTCGAGTAGCTTTCTTTTCTATTTCTGTAAACATAGAAGATTGTATTACTGTGCTTTTAAACCAGTAGTTTATTTATTCAACAAATATGCAAATAAAATATATAATGTTTTGTAGTTTTTTTTATTATTACCTTTACTATTTTTACATAAGCCTTCAAAAACCTAGAAGTTTAATGAGGAGGGAATTTTGGCCTGTATGGCCGAGTGTTCCCCGCGCTTTCGATCGGTGCTACAGGTTTCGAGCACGAGTCCCGGCGGTGTCATGGATGTTTGTAGTGATTCGAAATCGACCTTAAACCGTAGGTCCTGGTCTCATATGACTGTAGAGTGCACGGGAGCCAAGCCAGACTTCTACGTCCGTGTGCTCCATCACCTAGAAGTTGCCCCCATTCTCTAGAACCATAAGACCACATGGGTTCGTGGGCTTGGTCTAGATGTCTACTAAGTGGGTTAAGAAATAACAACGACAAAAACCTAGAACGGTTGATGCTGTATCTTATTTTACTTGGTCGACAGTGACATCTAGACGAAGTCCAAGAACATGTGTGTTCTCATGGAAGAAGGGGGGGGTGAATTCTGTTGTGATAGAGCAACAGTAGGTTTAAACTTGACTTGATTTCGCATCATTGAAGAAGGGGGTAATGCTTTCAGGGAGGACCTTTAGTGCGAACTATCCCTCATTTGCGCATCGCATGAAAGAAAAACTCGGGAAACTCCCATCAGGTTGTCCGACTCACGATTCAAGAGGCTGAACATCACAAACGTCCTCGATAATCCTGGTTTTGAACAGTTTCTAAAAAAAAGACATCAGCAGATTGCACCTCAGCACCTAATGTTCATCAGCGACGCGCGTTGCCCTAGTCAAATACGATTCATTTTAAAGATTCATTGGATTCAAGATTTAATTATTAGTAACTATTATACATATCAAAATTTGTTTGTTTTTATTATTTAAATATAATATTACATTTATTCTAAAATAATTTCGATAAATTATAGTTATTTGAATGTAGAAAATTTGAATTAATACTTTTCTTAAAATAAGTCTTATTTTAAAAATGCATTGATATTTGTCCATGTGCCTCCTAAAAGATTTAAATGATTGGTACCTATTATAAACAACTACATTCGACCATTTTATTTTTTAAATCTCACATTTCTTTTATTCTGAAATAATACCAAAATATATTTTAATAAAGAAAATTGAATTTATTCTTCTCTTAAAAAAGAGATACCATTTCTTATGCGGCGAGCATTTCTAATCAAAACTTAAAGCTTTGTCATCATGTTTTTTTGCATCTGCTTTGGCGTACTTTTTTTGTGCCAATACAATATTTTTAAAGATGCCAATACAAGTGAAAAATACTTTTTTTCCAAATTGTATTGGCACAAATAAAAACGAGTTCTTCTTGTTTGAACAGATTTCGGAAGAAAATAAATCCTTTTATTCAATTTCCTAGACATACATGGTTAAAATAAAACATAAAGATATGTTTTTATTTGCTTTTGAGGAGTTATGGATTCATGTCACGTTCGCTGTTGGAAATGTGCTTCCTCTCTGGAGAAGAGAAAAGACATCATTAAAAGAGCCTTAGCACTTCCGTTACTTTTTCAATCCGTCAGTCAGTTGAAATTCAAACACTGATTTGTCATCTATTGATTTTTTCTTTGCTGGCTACATTAAAAAGTATTTTTGTGTTTTTTTATGAAAGTTCAGAAGATTTTTTTCTTGTTAAAATTTTTAAAAGGAAAACATGGAATTTAAAATAAAATAAAGGATTACTTAGACTATTTATTTCTTTATATACAATCTTTGACAAATTAAATTTATTGTAAAATCCTGAGACTTTTAAAATAAACTCTATATTTTAATATTGTGTCATATCATCATCGTCAATAGCGCAACAGCTCCATAGTGAATCAAGGCCGTTTTCCTATTGGCAGATTTCGAGACAGGAGATTCGAGGAATTTTTTACGGGGTAGGGTTGTCAGCTCTACGCTCTGCAGCCATATTAGACCAGGACCTACAGTTTAAAGTATAAAGTGGATTCCCTAACTCGGCCATCAGATCCCAAAACTGATATCTAATAAATGAATTTTATCATTAATTTCGCTTTCTAGTTTCAAAATGCAAAGATTTTTTTGGAATAATTTATAAATAATTTGAAAATTGCAAGCATGCTTGCTTCAACCACTGGCACCCTGTGGCATTCAGGAGAAATGGTCAGCTGGCTTACAGACTCTCACCCAGAGAGGAATCTTTCGCGTAACCGAGTCAATTATTTAAAATTATTTAAAAGCTCATATTCAAATAAATAATTAAATAAATAAAAAATAATAATAATTCCAATAAATTATAATTATTTTAATGTAGGAAAATTGAATTAGTTCTTTCCTTAAAATAAGACTTATTTTAAAAAATTGCTGATTTATTGATACTAACATATTTGACTTAATAAGTTACTTCATACTAACTTATTCTAAGACTTATTTGATTTATTCATACGTCTCCTAAATTATTTAAATAATTCGTAATTATTATAAACAACGACATTCGAGGATTTTATTATTTAAAAGTTCATATTCCTCTTATTCTAAAATAAATATTTTAATATAGGAAAATTGAAATAATTCTTCTCTTAAAAAAATAGAAACAATTTTTTATGCGGCAAGCATTTCTAATCAAAATTTAAAGCAATGTCATCAAGTTTGTTTTGCATTTCCTTTGACGTATTTGTTTTTTAAAGTGCTTTTTTTTTTTCAAATTGTATTGGCACAAATAAAAACGATTTCTTTTTATTTGAACAGATTTCGGCAGAAAATAAATCCTTTTATTCAATTTCCTAGACATACATGGTTAAAATAAAACATGAAGTTATGTTTTTATTTGCTTTTGGGAGTTATGGATTCGTGTCACGTACGCTGTTGAAATGTGCTTCCTCTTCGCGAAGAGAGAAGGCATCATTAAAAGAGCCTTAGCACTTCCGTTACATTTTCAATCCCCCTGTCAGTTGGAATTCAAACAGTGATTTGTCATCTATTGATTTTTTTTCCTTTGCCAGTTACTTTAAACGGAAGCATTTCTTGTGTTTTTTATGAAAGCATGGAAACTTTTTTTTTTTCAAAATTTTTTAAAAAAAAAAATGGGTATTAAAATGAAAGAAGGACAAAATAGACTATTTATTTTTATTTCTTCATAATGAATCATTACAAATTGGTGTATTGTAAAATCACGAACCTTTTAAAATAAATATTTTAATACTTATATCAATGTAGATCAATTTTATCATCAATTTTCTTTTTCTCAAAATGCATACCTTTTTTGGAATGATTTTTTAAGTTATTTTAAATTTGTAATCATGCGTCCACAGCACACTGGCAAGATAGGGCCATTAGGCCTTTAAAAATAATAGAACTTTTGTTATAGAGCGTAATAAGTTTAAAATACAATTAAAGTTTACGAAATGTTAGTGATTCGCCATTTTGCATAACTTTTTCAGTTACTGGGCTATATATATAATAACTTAAAGTTTTCATTTTTTTTATGTAAAAGATTTCTTGGAGTAGAATCCTTTAGTAACTCTTGAAATCGAACTAATGTATATCGAGAAATGTTTTTTATAATCGTCAAACACCAAGTTTTTGATCAAAAGAAGCGAAAAACTTTGACCATTAAATGTAAAAGATTTACGATTTGATACCATTGAAACTCTTGAATCACTCTTTACAAATGGAAACAAGTTTTGAAAAAGACATATATTTTTTTATCTGACTTGAAAAAATAGCCTAACATAAAACTTATTATAGTTTATTTTTATAATGTTTTTGAAAAAGCTTTGATAGAACACACCATGATAAAAATATTTTATGAGCGGGACGATCATTAAGCAATATCTGAGGAGAAAGAAAAGAGCTCAGAATTGACTTCACTCTTATCCAACCAAACATTCTTTTCCAGTTCGTCTTTTTTTGCCAATCACAAAGGTTTCTGTCCCTTCGAGTTCAACTTTCATCGCCGCTCATTACTGAAGGCACTTCAGAGCGCTGTTTGATATCGAAGTAATTTCTACTTCCGAGTGTCATCTCGAGTCCCCTTTTTTTTCCCTTTCTACGGGAAATAATCCCCAAAGAGATGGGAGAGTAACAGAATGTGGAGGGAATTTTATTGAGGTTTCTATATTATTTCTCTTTCGAGTAGCTTCTTTTCTATTTCTCAAAACGTAAAAGTTTGTATTACTGTTATTTGCTTGTAAAGCAGTGATTTATTTATGCACCAAAAATGTAAATAAAATTTAGATGTAGTCTTGTGAATTTACCTTTACAATTTTTACATAAGTATTTCAAAAACCATGAATTTTTGTTGTTGTGTTTCATCTCACTTGGTGGACTCTATACTAAGTCCATAAACCCGTGTGTTAGTATGAAAGGAGAAAATGGGATTTTCTGTTGTGATGGAGCTCCCATAGATAGATGTCTGTATTGGCTCTGTGTCGCTGGAGAAGGCAGGTCATTGCCTTCCAAAGGACTTTAAAGGTAACTACCCCATATTGCATATCGCATGGGAGAAAACCCGAAAACACTCACGCTGTAGTCTGACTGACGAGGCAAGATAGTAAACATCACAAACGCCATCAGTTCCTCTCGTTTACTAAAATAGTGTCAGCAACACAGCCGATAGTGCATTAAACCTCAGCCTTAATGTTCGGCTGGTTTGGTTTGTGGCTCGACAGTCATTTTGTGCACGCTTTGGCCTAATTAGACAGTGACCTAAAATTTAACGTGAATTCCGATCCCCTAACCGCCAGGATTCGAATCTGAAGCCTGTGGTATCAAAGGCCTGGACGCTAGCCAATTGGTCATCCGGCGCTGAAAATAACAGAAGAGGATGAACTTTTTTTTTATCAAAATAAGTTGATAAGTTCAACAATACAATTAAAGTTTCTGAAGTCCTGTGATTTTCCATTTTCCATAATTATTTCATTTACTGAGCTGTAATAATAAGTTGCAGTTTTCATTTTTGACGTAGAAATTTTTTGGAGTTGAATCCCTTAATAAGTCTTGAAATAGAAATAATGTATTTCCAGGAATTTTTTTATAATCTTCAAACTCCACGTTTCTGATCAAAAGATGAAAGTTAAATATAAATGAGTTATGATTCCAACATAAAAATCTAGTGAACAAATAAACACGTTTAAAAAAGGGAAAGATTGGAAAAATAGTTTTATTGGAAAGTTTATTTTTATAATGCTTTTGAAAAATCTTTGATAGGACACACCATGATAAAAATATTTTATGAGTGTGACGATCATTAAGCGGTATCTATGGAGAAAGAAAAGAGTGAAGAATCGACTTCACTCTCATCCAACCAAACATTCTTTTCCAGTTCATCTTCGTTTGCCAATCTGAAAGTTTCTCTCCCTTCGAGTTCAGCTTTCATCCCCGCTGATTACTGATGGCACTTGAGATCGCTGTTTGATATCGAACTAATTTCTACTTCTGAGTGCCATCTCGAGTCCCTTTTTTTCCCCTTCTACAGGAAATAATCCCAAAGAGATGGGAGACGAACAGGAGGAGGAGGGAATTTTATTGAGGTTTCTAACTCTTCGCAATTTTTTTTTTTTCCTTTCGAGTGGCTTCTTTTCTACTTCTCTAAAAGTAAAAGTTTCTACACTGGTCCATAAATTACTACACAGTTGGTCCATAAATTAAGGATCCATAATTCAGAACCCCACAGAAATTGAACTCTAAAATAAAAATTTCACCTGTAGAATTATCACACACATCTTGAAGAAGAATATGCAAATTACAGGAAACCACAAGATGGCGCGGATAGTACGTCACAATGACGAGAGTGTAAGAGAGGGGTATATACGGAATGGTGGCAAAGAAGTAAAATTGTTCACAAGCGCTTTAAAAGCCTTTCAGTCCAATAACCGCATAGTTATGGCACAAAGGAAGCATTTGGATGATTTTTACGTGGTAGAATTATCGGACGACTGGAATGTGGACGTACCCAGCTGGAAGTATCCGAGGAATTTGGAATCGCCCAGAGTGTCGTCTCCAGGCTTTGGCAACGATTCCAAGATGATGGTAAGGTTAGTAGGTGTTACAGCACAGGTCGCCCCCGAGTTACAACGCTGAATGAGGACCGCTATTTAGCAGTTACTGCCAAAAGAAACAGACGGAGCACAGCATCAGACCTGTCTCGTCAGCTCTCTTCAGCTACCGGCAGTTTCAAGGCAGACTGTGTACAGACGCTTAGGGCACATTGGTCTATATGCTCGTAGGCCTGTCAGATGTGTTCCACTTACCGCAACTCACTGTCGCCTGCGATTAACCTGGAGTAGAGAGCATGCATTGTGGACACCGCAACAGTGGTCTTGTGTGATGTTTTCCGACGAGTCCAGGTTTAGTTTGCAGTCTGATTCTCGCCGGACTTTCATATGAGAGCGCCAGGTACCCGTTACCACCAAGAGAACACCATTGAACGACACCGTTACGGTGGTGCAGGATGGCTCGTTTGGGGAGGAATTATTTTTGGTTCCAGAACTGACCTGCATGTTCAGAGTGTAACGATGACAGGCCACATCTATCGGGATGTCATTCTGGAACAACATGTACGTTTGTTTCGGGGCGTCATGGGTGTTGAATTTCTGTTTATGGATGACAACGCCCGTCCTCACCGTGCAAACATTGTAGACGAATGCCTTCAATTGGAGGATATCACCCGTATGGATTGGCCAGCATACTCACCGGACATGAATCAATAGAGCATGTGTGGGATATGCTTGGTCGACGAATTGCAGCCCGTCAACCCCCTCCCACCTGTCAACCGGAACTTCGAAGGGCATTGCTTTATGAGTGGTGTAATATTCCCAAGATCAGATTGATAATTTGATACTCAGCATGCCTAGGCGTTGTAAGGCCTGTATTGCATCGTCCGGGAGACATACTCCATATTAACGATCATACTAACCATGTTATACTATATTTTGTAAATAGGTTCTTTTTTGAAATTTAAAATTTGCATTTGAATATAGCATCTTTTTTTTGCTCTTTATCTTTTGTTTAATGAATAGACTTTACAGATAAGTCAAATTTGTTTTGCTTCTGTCTCTTTCTTTGCCGGAACTTCATTATCCTTAATTTATGGACACGAGTGTATTACTACTATTTGCTTTTAAGCCATTAGATTATTTATTCAACAAAACATGTAAATAAAATATATAGTGTATTCTGTATTTAACTTTCTAATTATTACCTTTCTATTCATAAGATTTAAAAAAATCTAGTACTTTAATGAGAAGGAAATTTTGAATGAGGGGTAAATGGGGACTGAATGACCGAGTGTCTAGCGCTATGGCGCTCTATGCGAAAGATTTCGACACCCGGCGGTGCCAAGCATGTTTGTATTGTTTCGGAAGTAACTTAACACTTTAATTCTTATATCCTCCCGGTCTTATATGACTTTAAGAGCGTCACGGATCCAAGTCAGACTTCTACTTACGGGTGATTCATCACAATAGAAGCTACCGCCTTTCCTTTCAACCAGGAGTCCATACTGGTTCGTGGGATTAGTCTTGACGTCTACCAAGTGGAAAGATAAGAAACAACAACAATGACGATAAAAACAAAAACCTATAACTGTTGTTGTTGTTTCTTATCCCACTTGATCGACAGCAACATTTAGACCAATTTCATGAATCCGCGTGTTCTCAATGAAGGAGGGAAAAGGAGAGGTAACTTCTGTTTTGATGCAGTACCGTAAGTAAGAAATCTGACTTGGCTCCATGTCACTGAAGAAAGATGACAGTGCTTCCTGAGAGGACTTTAGCCGGGAACTACCCCGTATTTGAGTAT
This sequence comes from Caerostris extrusa, assembly GCA_021605095.1. Lineage (NCBI taxonomy): Eukaryota > Metazoa > Arthropoda > Arachnida > Araneae > Araneidae > Caerostris > Caerostris extrusa. The sequence goes on along the minus strand of BPLR01012075.1, from coordinate 24,095 downwards.
AGTATAGTTCCAACCGAGTAGTTCGATTAACAAGGCAAGATACTGAACATCACAAACGCTATTGAGTTTCCTCGTATTTTGAAACAGTGTCTACAAAAAGCAGGCTGTGGATTGAACGTCAACTTTAATATTCATCAGCGACGCACGTTGCCACTGAGACACGAGTCATGTTCATCGAGAATTTAATACTTTTTAAAAAATATATTTAATTTCTTGTATTTATATTAATTACGGTAAATGCACGATTTATCGTAATTAATATAAATATAAGAAATGAAATAAAAAGAAAATATTAATAAATATAAATAAAGAACATTCTTAAAATGTTTTGGGAAATATTTTCAAAATCTAAAATGTCGTGTTAAAATATTGTTTTAAAATTTTTATCTCATGAATTTTTAGAAAATCTTAACTGACGTGTTTAATGTCAGTTACTCCCAAAATCTTTAAGAAATAATTCTAACTTTTCACATTTATGGATGGATGGCTCCTTTTTTTTTTTCCTTCTCTCTCTAAATATATCTTGTTCAAATTTTCAATCGTTCATAAAATAACTTTTTATTCATCCACTCAAGTTCAAATACGTTTTTTTTAACTTGTAGTGAATGACACTGGATGTTAATACAGTTTTTTTTCAAATATTAATTCAGTAATTAAATTTAATTCATTAATTTTAGTTTTTTTACATTTAAGTTGTATGTATCTAATAATAGATGGCGCCAGATGTAAGAGGAAAATTCAACTTTATTTTTAAAGGACTTTTCTGCAATATAGTAAAAAAAGTAGGAATTGACTTTAATTTTTTTTTTCATATTACACTTTTTACATTAGCAAATCCTGAATATATTTTAATTTACTATGTGGCATCCGTGGTGGTAAAGTTTAATTATAAATGTTTAGTATTTAAAAATAACAAAAATTCTTTAAACTTTTTATTGAAAACTGTAGTAACTGAAAAATGTTTTCACATAAGTCTACAAAAAGCTCATATTCCTCTTATTCTAAAAAATTATAATAAATTATAATTATCTGAATGTAGGAAATTTGAATTAATTCTCTTAAAATAAGTCTTATTTTAAAAATTCATTGCGATTTATTCACATGGCTCCTAAAATATTTAAATAACTGGTAAATATTATAAACAATGATGTTTGAGGATTTTATTATTTAAATATCACATTTCTTTTTATTCTAAAATAATACCAATAAAAACGAAAATTCAATTTAATGCATCGAAAATTTCTAATCAAAACTTAAAGCAATGTCATCATGTTTATTTTGCATTTCCTTTCTTGTTCTTGTTTTTTTAAAGTGCTTCTTTTTTTTTTCCAAAATTGTATTGGCACAAATAAAAATGATTTCTTCTTGTTTGAACAGATTTCAGAAGAAAATAAATCCTTTTATTCAATTTCCTAGACATACATGGTTAAAATAAAACATGAAGATATGTTTTTATTTGTTTTTGAGGAGTTATGGATTCGTGTCACGTACGCTGTTGGAAATGTGCTTCCTCTCTCGCGAAGAGAGAAGACATCATTAAAAGAGCCTTAGCACTTCCGTCACTTTTCAATCCTCAGTCAGTTGAAATTCAAACAGTGATTTGTCATTTATTGATTTTTTTTTACTACTTTAAAAAAACTTATTTCGTGTGCTTTTTTTTTTTTTTTTTTTTTTATGAAAGTACGAAAGATCTTTTATTAACATTTTTAGAAATGGAAAAAATGGAATTTAAAACCAAAAAGAAGGGGACTAGTTGGAATATTTATTTGAATTTATTCTTTATAACAAATATTTAAAAAATTTGACAATCATGAAACTTTTAAAATAAATTTTATATTTTAATATTTATATCTATGTAGATAAATTTTATAGTTAGCTTCAATTTCTTTTCAATGCAAAGATTTTCTGGAATAATTTATAAGTAATTCTAAAAATGCAATCATGCAGCCTCGCGACTCTGACCTGAAAGGAAACAGAGCCCCCTCCCTACTCCTCCACTGAGGAATGTGTAGTTGGTCTGCAGTCTCTCGCCCTCGAGATGAAATATATTTAGCACAACCCTGCGTATTAGTTGGCTCACAGACTCTCACCCTGAGAGGAAGTAAAGAGAAGATTTTGCGTATTCCTATGCTTGCCGTTGGCGTTTCGATGCAGAAGTGCCCTTTCACAAAGTTATAATTATCTATTTTTTTACTTTAAATGCATTAAATATTGTAAGTGTCTAGTTAATGTGTGTGTGGTTCTTGTGCATGCGTAAAACAAACTGTGAGTTCTGCAATTTCTGCCTGAAATATCTCACCCCAACCCATTTACAATCTGGAGATCCACGTAGGGCGCCAGATTGTTGTGAGCTTGTACTGATCCCATGTTGAGCGCCAGATTGTAAATGGGTGTGGTTGGGTTAAGATACTTGATTAATGATTCCATTTCTAAGCCGCTCGCTACGAGCAGGATTTCGCGAAATATACTTTCTCTCCGTGAGAGTTTGCAAGACAACTGATCATTTCTTCTGAACACCACAGGATTGCTTTTGCCTGTTTGTCTGAGGAAGCATGGTTACAAAATTACGTTTGACTAATTATTATATTTTGTAATTAGAGAATATTTACATGAACTAACATTTTAAAAAAAAACCTTTTATAAAATTTTTTATAAAAATATTTGCTCAAAGGAATTGTAATGAAATGCAATATAAAAAAATTCGTATAAAATACATTAGAAAATTCGTATATCTTTTATAATCTATCATGATGGTAAAATTACGCCAAAGGAGCGAATTTTGTTAAAATCATGAAATTTGAAACTATTTACATACTATAATAATAATAACAACAAAAATTAAAATTGCAAATGTTCAGTGCAATCTCAATAACAAAGCAAATATGGTGAAAAATTAAGATACACGAAAATTAAGATAGAAAAAAATTTAACGTGTTTTAAAGCTACATTTTTTTTATCCATTTACGTGAATTGTGTTTCGACATTTTTTAAACCTTTCGTTGATATGAGACAGAAAATGGAGAACATAAGCAAAGCGAATTTTGTTAAAACCCAGAAATGTGAAACTATTTATATATTATAATAATAATAAAAATAAAAATTGCGAATTTTTCGTGTAATAAAGGAAAATATAACAGGAAAATATAACAAAGCAAAAATGATGGTGAGGCATTTGATATATTTTAAATCTTCTTGATTTTCTTTTTATCCATTTATGAGACCTGTGTTTCAATATTTTTTAAATAACACAAGACAAAAAATCTGTTTTACTGAAGTGATGCATGAAATATTTGTAGTGATCAGGATGGTTTTCTGACATCGTACTTACTTAAACTCTTTCAATATTTTCTCAAACCAAAAATATAAATATATAAAAAAATCGCATTAATTCAAGTAATACTACTTCAAGCATGTCACTTTACTTCTTATAAACAAGCAAACCAATATTGATTTTTGGTCTTCATGGCATTAAAAGCCCTGAATGCAAATATGATTCAAAATGATTGTGTCAATTTGCAAAATAAAATATTGTAGTCTTTCTAGCAGAAACAAAATATTTGAGTTTGAAATTCTGTTAATCATTTAGAATAAATTTGAATTTATAAACAATGTTTCATATTGAGTAACCCACCAGCATAAAAGACATATTCTAAAACTACATTCCTACAAAAATCTAAAGACAAAACTGGAATGACAACAGTTCCACTCATTTCTTTGTCGTATTTCTTATTGAATATTAAAATTTCCTACTCCTTCCCTGTAAAAATCAGGTTTTCTTTTTATTCATAGTCATTTTCTGAAAAAGCCGCACATTGAGAAGTTGGAGGACATTTAAATTGAATGAAGCCTGTAGGCAATTGGAAGGGTGAATAGATTTCTGATAGATTGACACTTGTCACTATGAATCCTAAAGCAGGATTCACACCAAGATTTACGACAAAGTCGGAAATAATTTTTTTTTTTTTTCTCCTTAGTTCACACCGAAGATAAAAGTTTCCAACTGATATTTTAGAAGCTCAGTTTTATTTAATTTGGAGGCGATTGTCTAACGTCCTACAAAAATTCGGCTTTTTTAGTTAGATGAAATTTAATTATAAAAGCCATGAATAGTTTGCAAGAACAATGGAAACAGGTCTAAAAGAATAAATTGCTAGTGCTGGGAAGTCCTAAGATTTTAGTTTTAAATATTAATTTATTTTTTGTTTTTGATGTGAATTCAATGTAATAACATATAAACATAAAACATATTTTATATAATTTTCATCTTAAATTCTGGCCTGAATCTTGCTTTAGGATTCATGGTAATAAGCGTTAATCTATCAGAAACCTATTCCTGTCTTAATTCAAAATTTCAAAAAGTTTTCTCTTTAATCATGTGTGAGGAATAAACTTTATTGTGCGTAATTTAAAAGTTTAGTCTTCTGTAAGCACCACGTTGGAGTTCTTTCCCACTTAGTCTTGGGTCTCTACTTCTTTATAGAAGTGCAGCATAAGTTGGAAAAAAAAAGGAAACACTCACTCTCATCTTGAAAATGGTAGCTACCATGGAACCCCTTTCCATGCACCACTAGGTTGGTCTTGAAAATTATCTCTGCGTGCGGATTCATGAAAAGCATGGAGCCGGGGATGGTGTCACCGCAATATCGCCCCACCAGAAACTTGTTCCCTACGATAGTTATCGTAGACACGTCTATGTAATCAGTTAGACACCTGAATAAAAACAGAACATTTCATTAGTCTTAAAAACAAAAAAAAAAAAAAGTACCTGTAACAAAGGAAAGAAGCATACGTTTTATATTGATAACTACAGAATCTAAATAAGTACAGCAGTGGCCAAAATTATGGTTACCTCCTAGAAAATGTGTTTTGAGTAAGTTAAACTAATTAGAGTGACGCGGACAATTCTGGCTGGTAAACGCAAAACCCATAGTGTAATTGTTTATATTCACGCATTCTCAAATAACACACACCGAAATAACATAAAAAAATATATATAGTAAAGTATCATAGCAATTGTGTGCTACTCATCTGTTATTGCAATGACTTAGGCTGCAAAGTTTCTTCTAGAATTTTGAGATTTTATTTTTGAATTCCCTATTGTGAAAAATGGGGGGAAGGAAGAATATGGTAAAGCCTCCTATCTTTTAGTTATTTACGTTGCAGTGAGTTTTACAGAAATCTTGACATAGATGTGCTTTGGCATTTTAGCTATTTAAAATGGTTTATTTAAATGTCTTTTATCTCCATTTATAAGGAGGTATGATAGATATTACGAGATTTATTATTGATTGAATTATTTTTTTCTAGAAAAACAAGGTAAGACAAATATACATATAGGTAACTTAAAGGATTTCTGGATTTGTCTTTTGCTGTCTTTTGAGGTTAAAAAGGAGTTTCTTCCTCTTTTTTTTTTTTTTTTTTTTTTCAATTTTTGTATTCATAAATAAGAAAATTACTGCCATATTTGCTCATAACAAATTAAAATGGGACAACTATAACACCCCAAGTAATAATCATTTACTGCATTAAGCAATGTTAATACGTTTATAGTAAAGAACTTAGTAAAATAGTTGATATTCATATAAAAGTTTTTAATCTGGCTGGCTTAAAATTTAACATTAGGTTAAGATGGGTTAATAAAATTCCTGTATGGCAAATGGAAGCAGTTTTTCATCGCTTATAACATCTAAAATCGCCTAAAATCTGTCTTTTAGCAGTTACAGTTACATTGTATATGTGCTGTTATAAAATGATACATTTTACTAAATTGATCCATAAAACTGTAATATAAAATATAAGTCCTTATAATTTTCCGCGGCACCCTATAACTTTAAAGGCAACTCTATAAAATCGTATATAACGAGAAAAATAATTTTATTTAAAATAAAATATCTAAGAAAGGGAAGTATGCTTATAATTTAATAAATAATAATTTTTAAATGCAAGAAGGAACACCAACTATCTAATAGACGATTACTTAAAAAACATTTTAATAGGAAAATTCTGAGAGCCAATATGGTTTTGATTTGGCACATTTAGCAGTATATTAACATAAGTATACTCATTTATTTTGTTTTTACAAAATATAATATATATAATACATGATATATAATTTATTATATAAAAATATAATACATTTTAAAAAATATATCAAGAATCTAGAGTAAAGTTTCTGATTCAGATATTCGATTAACAAAAGGTCTGACATTATTTTTGTGTGATTCTTAAATGTAGTTGCATTGAATAGATTGTAATGATAAGAAGGAAATATATTAGGAAAATAATTAACGAATATTTTCTACCTGAGTGTACAACACCTACAGTAATACATCCATTAAATGACATGCTGCTGATACGCATAATAAATAAGAGAAGAATGAGAACGAGAAGAATTTGTATGACAGGTGAATTAATGAAATGTTCATCAGTGATACATTACTGTCAAAGTTAATACTTTGTTAATACTTTTAATAAATCAGGTGACTTCCCCTTTAATTATATGATGGTCAATTTTTTTGTTAGAATATTTTTCAGTTTAAATATGATTTTAGAAAAATGATAATGAATTGCTACTTTTGTCAGATAACAGCATTTAACTTAATCACAATGAAAACCTTAGGATATAAGTAAGGAAATTTTTTAATCATAAGAAACAATGGAATAAATTATAGAAAATAAAAGCAATCATACAATTACGATATTATAATTCTGGGCATTGTTTTCTTTCACTAACTGTAATTCATTCAACAGACTTTAAAAATAAAGCTGCTTGGGAAAATAATTTCCTTTTAAAAAGAACACATTCATTTTATCTTCAGAGTCCTTAGTTACATTTTAGAACGTAACATTTAAATCACTTACAAATTGTATTGTCTCAAATTTATGATAAAATTTATTTTATAATTATGTATAGTTTATCTTCTTATAATTTTTGTATTATTTACATCCTCCTTACCTCCTAAATACTCCTTTTCTATAATAATGATGTAATACTTAAAAAGAGAAATAATATTCCATTTGCTTGAAAAAGGTTAGGATGTTATGTAGAAAGTCCATCATAACACAATCTTCTTTTTCTTCATTGAAGCAACAGCCCCATGGTGGCCCAATGCCATATGCCTTCTAACAGAAATTGAGACAGGAGATGCTTTCATATTTTAAGACATTTATTATTTTACGCCCAACAGTCTTAATAGACCGGGATCTACTGTGTAAAGTTAATTCCGAACCACTTTAAACATTCATAGAACTGAAGAGACTCGAACCCTGTGACACCGAGAGCCAGAGCACTGACTCGGTCGTCAGGCCCCAAAGCATTATAGCCTATGATAAAACGTGTGATAATGAAAATGTCTATGTGTAATAAAAAAAGAATGTTAAAAAGTTTTTCTAGTTACAAGAATAGTTTGTTTCTCCCTTAAAAAAAATAATGTTTAAAAAAAAAAAGAATTCATGCAAATGTACAAACTTCTTTTACAAAAGAGAATTAGAAAACGCTAAACTAATAAACTGTGGAATAAGTTGTACATAGAATCATCTAATGGTCTTTCAGGTAGAATTATATTACATCTATTCTCCAAAGAATTTGCACAAATGTTTTTTTTTTTTCAATTCAAGATTTACACAATTTATGATTGGAAATGATAATTTTAAAACAGATTTATTCTAAGTTCAACTGATCTTAACTGCCATCTAGTAGAGGGTAGACTACTACAACAAAAAGTAAGACTAATTTTCAATTTAAAATTCCCGGGGTATATAGAATTTAATTTTTTTCTTTTTTAGGTTGCTGGCACTGTCCTTGATATCTGTGTGAAATTTTACGTCAAAATATTCATTAGTGTTTGAGTTATGCTTGGCTTTGTGAGACGCTAAAACCTATTCCAGGGATTTTTGAAATGTCTGAATTAAATGAGAAAAGAACTTGCCGTCAATTTTGTTTGCGGAAGCGTTTAGAATGCTGCAGAAGGCTTTTGGTGAGCATTCCTATATTTGAAAGAAATGTTTAGAAGTGGTATAAACAGTTCAAAGAATGTATTTTTATCTTTTACTTTCAAACTTACCATTTATTTGAAGCTTTTTCATATCTTGCCACTGATTAATTTTGTTACTTACCTATGTAAACTAAACGTGATATTTCTGGGTATGTGATGATTTCTTAAAAATTTAAAGCTCAATAAAAGTTAGTGATAATGGTTGTTTAATATCCTTTTTATAGTGATTACATTATTTTTGAGTTTCAACTTGCAGCTACAAACTACTACCTTTCAACTTAATTTGTTATTAATCCAAATATTTTTTTCTTGTCTCGATTATTTACGGTATGCGGGGTTCAGGCATATAAAAGTAAAATAAACAACTTTATGAAGCCACATGTTTAATAATTTATAGCTAAAAATTATGAATTAATTAAGAAATTCTAAAAAAACTCAAAAATTTTATTTAAAAACAAGATAAATAATTTCATATTATTTTTAATATTCTACAATTACTTTTTAAAACTATGCTTCATTGCTGTTTACAAATAAAGCACACCTTATTCGAAGTCATTCGCCCTTAGAATGGCAGATATGCACAACAGATTCAGTGTTACTCAGGGAGCATCGTAGGTTTTCTATGCTGCACTCTTGTTCCGTCACCGTTGGAAACAGACTTTCTTAAGATCTGGTGTATTTGTCTCTAGCTCAGTGGAGGAAGGATATTCCAACCTATATGATTAACAAGCTCAACCACGCACTAGTCACAAAAATTTCGATTCAATATTGTTTGTTAACTTTCAAATCAAACACATTGCAAAAACCCAACACGCTCTCTACTATGCTATTCCAGCCTTTTATTAATTGTCATAAAATAACCTATTTCAAAGACACAACAAAAAAAAAAATTACAACAAGATAAAGTACATAAATACATCAACAAAAAAATAGCAGCATGTTTCTTATGTGTGGGTACAAAAATAACGAATCTATGAAAAGAAAACCAAAGATAAAAGAGATTTTTTTTTCTCCCAAGATAATTAAAAACTAAAAGGAAGAAAGATTGAAAGGATTACAAGTCATCTCCTGGATTAGAGAGGACTTGGAGGAGCAAACAGGTATCACAAATGAGATCCCAAATCGTCTTTATCCCGTCAAAGAACCGACTGCGGCGTCATTAAAAAGATAACGACACGCAACAGAAAAAAATCTTTTTACATCCCATTTCTCATCGTTGTTATCCCAGAGATTTCTACATAATAGGAACAAAGAATAAAACTTTGGTGTGAAAGAAAGAGATGAGGATTTTATGATTAAAATCCTTAGCTCTTCAAGATGAAAAATAAAAGACGAAGGCCTCGATGAAATCAAATTAAGTTAATTTTATTTTTTGAAATGCAATTAGGATAAAAGGAATCTGATTTCTTTATTGTTGGGATTTAAATGCTGAAAACTATTTGAGACATTTTGTTGTTTAAACAGTAAGAACAATGCATTCTTAATTTAAAATGGGGGATTTCATTTAATAATATTTAAAAATATTTACTAATAACCTCGCTTATAAGACATATTAAAAAATAATTATATATATAGTATAATTAATGAATGAGATAAAATGTAACCAGCAATTACTATAATATGCTAAGATTTCTCCTTTAAAATTACCCATGTCATAAGAATTGTGTCGTCTGTACCGTTTTTTGAGTATTTCGGTACTGTGATTCCTTTTAAAACTATGCTTCGTTGTTGTTTTACAAATAAAGGGCCCTTTTAGACGAAGTCTAATTTATTCTAAGACACAATAAATAAGCTACAACAAGATAAAATACATTATGGAAGCAACAAATAGCAGCATTTTTATTTTGTGTGTGTTCAAAAATCAAGAATCCATGAAAAGAGGAAAACAAATCTTGAAGCGAATTGATTTAATTTAAAATTAGGGATTTCATTCAAAAACATTTTAACATATTTACTAATAACATCGCTTAAAAGGCATATAAAAAACTAATTATAATATCATACAGGATTGTGAAAAAATATATACAGCAATTGCTATAACATGCTAAGATTCATCCTTTAAAATCCCTCATGTCATAGAATTGTAACGTCTGCACTATTTTTTTAGTTTCTCAGTATAGCAATTCTATGCTATGATTTAACTATGCTTCATTGTTGCTTACAAATAAAGCACACTTTAGTTGAAGTCCTTCACCCTTTCCCATGAAGTATTAGAAGTATCATCATATGTCTTATAAGCGGCAGTCACATTGTTTCACCACTATTGAGAACAAAATCTCCTAAGACATGGAGTACTCGTCTTGATCCTACTAAAAGAACATTACAGCCTATACATCTAACACGCTCATCTCAGTACTATTCACACAAACTTTCGATTCAATATATTTCTGTTATATTTCCAATCAAACACATTTCAGAAACCCAACACACTCTCTATCATGCTATTCAGCCTCTTATTAACTTTTGTTGTAACAAAACCAACCTAAGACTCAACAAATAAACTACAACAAGATAAAGCATAAGAACAACAACAACAAAATAGCAGCATGTTTTCTTTTGTGTGGGTCCAAAAATAACGAATCCATGAAAAGAAAAACAGAGCAAGGCAGATAATTTTTCCCCAAGATAATTAAAAACTAAAAGGAAGACAGATTGAAAGGATTCCAAGTCATCTCCCGGAATAGAGAGGACTTGGAGGAGGGAATGGGAAACATAAATGAGATCCTAAATCGTCTTCATCCCGTGAAAGAACCGACTGCGACGTCATTAAAGAGATAACGAAACGCAACAGGAAAAAAATCTTTTCACATCCCATTTGTCGTCGTTCTTATCCTAGAGATTTCTGCATAAAAGGAACAAAGAATTAAAATTCCAATGCAAAAGAAAAAGAGGAGCAGTTTATGATGCAAATTCCCAGCTTTTCAAGATGAAAAAAGACGAAGGCTTCGATGAAATCAAATTAAGTTAATTTTGCTTTTATTGAAATGCAATTAGGATAAAAGAATCTGATATTTTTAATAATGAGATTTAAATGCTGGAAACTACTTGAGATATTTTGCTGTTTAAATATGAATTTAAAATTAAATTAATTAGTTAAGATTAATAATTAAATTAATTAATTATCTTAATTTAAAATGAGAATTAAATTAATAACATTTTAACATATTTACTAATAATATCGCTTAGAAGGCATATAAAAACGAATTACGGGCATAATATAATAAAAGGATTGTGATAAAATCTAACCAGCAATTGCTATAATATGCTAAGATTTCTCCTTTAAAATTTCAAAAGTAATAGGAATTGTATCGTGTCCACAATTTTTCAATTTTTCAATACTGCAATTCATTTTTAAAACTAGGCTTCATTGTTGTTTAAAATAAATCACACATGAGTCTAAATAATTTGCCCCAGTATGATAGAGATGTACGACAGATTCAGTGTTACTAAGGGAGCATCATATTTCTTATACGCTGCATTCACATTGTTGCATCATCATTAGAAACGAACTCTCTTAATGTTTGGAGTACTCGCCTCTATTCCAATGACAGGGCATTCCAGGCTAACAAAATGCTTATTCCCGGACTAGTCACACAAAATTTCAATACGATACCACTTATTAAATTTCTAATCAAACACATTTCAGAAACACAACATGCTCTATATCTTTCTATTCCAGCGTTGTATTATTGTAATAAAACGAACTATTTCTAATTGAACTACAACAAGTTAAAGTACATAAAGACAACAGCAACAAAATAGCAGCATGTTTTCTTTTGTGTGTGTGCAAAAATAACGAATCCATGAAAAGAAAAATCAAGCTAAAGGGAATTTTTTTCCCCAGGATAATTAGAAACTAAAAGGAAAAGATTGAAAGGATTACAAGTCATCCCCGGATTAGAGAGGACTTGGAGGAGGGAATAGGTAACTAAATGAGATCCCAAATCGTCTTCATACCGTGAAAGAACCGACTGCGACGTCATTAAAGAGATAACGAAAGGCAACAGAAAAAAACGCTTTTTACATCCCATTTCTCATCGTTGTTATCCCGGAGATTTCTGCCCAAAAGAAACAAAGAATAAAACGTCGATGCAAAAAGAAAGAGGGGAGGATTTCTGATGTAAATCCTCAGCTAAAATGAAAAAAAGTTGAAGTCCTGGATGACATCAAATTAAGTTAATTTTTTTACATTGAAATACAATTAGGATAAAATGAATCTGATTTCTTTACTGGTGATATTAATTGCTCGAAATTAGTTGAGATATTTTATTGTTTAGTCATTGAGATAATGCATTCTTAATTTAAAATTTTGGATTTCATTTAATAACATTTTAACATATTCTCTAATAACATCGCTTAGAAAAATCTAACCATAAATTGCTATAATATGCTATAATTTCTTTTTTCAAATTCCCCATGTCATTCATCTGCTCCATTTCTCAGTTTTTCAGCATTGCAATTCATTTTTAAAACTATTATTCATTGTTGTTTAAAAAATAAGGCACACTTTGGTCGAAGTCATTCTCCCTTAGATTGGCAAATATTTAGCAGATTCAGCCTTACCCAGAAAGCATCATAAGCATCATCATAGGTCTTCTAAGCTGCAGTCACATTGTTCCATCACCATTGTGAACGAACTCTATTAAAGACTGCGGTAATTTCCTCGAGCACATTAGAAGGACATTCCAGCCTATATATTTAACACTCTCATACCTGGACTAGTCATATAAGCTACCAATTTAGTATCACTTTTTAAGTTTCCGATCAAACACATTGCAGAAACCAAATATGATTTCTACCAGGCTATTAAAGCCTCTTATTATCTTTTGTTGTAATAAAATAACCTATTTCTCGGATACAACAAAGGAACTACAATACAATAAAGTACATAAAGACAACAACAACAACAAAAAACAGCAGCATGTTTCCTTTTGTGTATGTACAAAAATAAAGATTCCATTAAAAGAGAATTATTTTCTCCCAAGATAATTAAAAACTAAAAGGAAGAAAGATTGAAAGGATTACAAGTCATCTCCCGGATTAGAGAGGACTTGGAGAAAGAAATGGGTCTCATAAATGAGATCCCAAATCGTCTTCCTCCTGTGAAAGAACCAACTGCGACGTCATTAAAGAGATAACGAAGCGCAACATAAAAAAAAAGCCTTTTTACATCCCATTTCTCATCGTTGTTATACCTGAGATTTCTGCATAAAAGGCGCAAAGAATAAAAGTTCGATGCAAAAGAAAAAAGGGAGATGTTATGATGCAAATCCATAGCGCTTCAAAATTAGAAAAAGATGAAGGCCTCGATGAAATCAAATTAAGTCAACTTACTTTTATTGAAATGCAATAGGATGAAACGAATCTGATTTCTTTACTGATGAGATTTAAATGCTGAAGACTACTTAAGATATTTTGTGACTTACACATTAAAACAATGCATTCTTAATTTAAAAGTAGGGATTACATGCACGATAATTTTAATTTATTTGATAATAACATCACTTAGAAGTCGTATAAAAACGAATTCTAGATATAATATAATAGAGGATTGTGATAAAATCTACCCAGGAATCGCTGTAATATGCTGATATATCCTTTAAAATTCCCATGTCAGAGGAATTGTATCTTCAGCACCATTTTTTTTAGTTTATTAGTATTGCAATTCATTTTTAAAACTAAGATTCATTGGGGTTTACAAATAAATTACACTTTAATTGAAGTCATTCGCCCTAGAAGAGCAGAGATTTAGTAGATTCAGCCTTATCCAGGAAGCATCATAAGGAACATCATAGGTCTTCTAAGTTACAGTAACATTGTGTCATTACCATTGAGAACGAACTCTCCTAAGTCATGGAGTACTCGCCTCTATCCCAATGGAAGGGCATTCCAGCCTATATATTTAACATGCTCATCCCCAGGATAGTCACATAAGCGTTCGATTCATTATCACTTGTTAAGTTTCCAATCAAACACATTTCAGAAACCCTGTATGTTTTCTACCAGGCTATTCCAGCCTCTCATTATCTTTTGTTGCTAACAAAACAACCTATTTCTACAACGCAACAAAATTAACTACAACAAGATAAAAGTACATAAAGACAACAACAGCAAAATATCAACTTGTTTTATTTTTGTGTGTGTACAAACATAACGAATCCACGAAAAGAGAAAACTAAGCTAAAGAGAATTTTTCTCAAAAGATAATTAAAATCTAAAAGGAAGAAAGATTGAAATGATTACAAGTCCTCTCCCGGATTAGAGAGGACTTGGAGGGAGTAAAAGGTATCTCAAATGAGAACCCAAATCGTCTTCATCCCGTGAAAGAACGACTGCGGCGTCATTAAAGAGATAATGAAACGCAAAAAAAAAACTCTTTACATCCCATATCTCATCGTTGTTATCCCAGAGATTTCTGCATAAAAGGAACAAAGAATAAAACTTCCATGCAAAAGAAATTTGGGAGGTTTTTATGATGTAAATCCTCGGCTTGTCAAGATGAAAAACGATGAAGGCCTCGATGAGATCAAATTAAGTTCATTTTGCTTTTATTGAAATGCAATTAGGATAAAAGGAATCTAATTTCTTTACTGATGTCATTAAATGTTGTAAACCTGTTGAGATGTTTTGTTTGTTTACACATTAAGACTACATTCTTAATTTAAAATAAGGGATTTCCTTTTCTAATTTCTAACATATTTACTAATAACATCGCTTTGAAGACGTATAAAAAAACGAAATATAGATATATTATAAAAATGGATTGTGATAAAATTTAACAAGCAATTGCTATAATATGCTAAATTTCTCCTTTAAATTTCCCATGTTATAGGAATTGTATCGTCTGCACCATTTTTCAGTTTTTCAGTACTGCAATTCAGGTGCCCGATGGCAGAGCGTGGCTAGCGCTCTGCACTCAGGACTACAGGTTTCGGGTTAGAGTCTCTTCGTCCCATGGATGTTTGTAGTGGTTCGGAATCCACTTTAAACTGTAGGTCCAATACTAACATGATCGTAGGGTGCTGCGAGGGTATTGTTATTCTGCGTCCGTAGCTTATCTTCGAAGTTACACGTATCTCCTGGGTATTGCTAAGTGAGTAACGTTGGTGCAGCGCTTTCCTTAAGGCATCAAAGACAAGTGTCTAAATGTTTGCCAGCTGCATTAGAACAAAAAAAAAAAAGTATTACATTTCATTTTTAAAACTATGTTTCATTGTATTTTACAAATAAAGCATACCTTAGTCCAAGTCATTCGATCTTAGAAATGCAGAGATTTAGTAGATTCAACCTTACGCAGGAAGCATCATAAGGAACGCCATAAGTCTACTAAGCTGCAGACACGCTGTTTCATCACCCATTTCCTGGCACCATCGGCCTCATAAGGCCTAGAGTACTCGCCTCTATCTTAATGGAAGGGCATTCCAGCTTATATAATTAACACGTTGATCCCCGGACTAGTCACACAATCTTCCGGTTCGATAGCACTTATTAAATTTTTAATCAAACACATTTCAAAAACCCAATATGTTTCTACCAGTTTATTCCAGCCTCTTATTATCTTTTATTGTGACAAAACAACCTATTTTTAAGACTCACCAAATAAACTACAAAAAGACAAAGTACATAAAGACAGCAACAACAAAATAGCGGCGTTTACTTTTGTGTGTGTACAAAAATAACGAAACTATGAGAAGAGAAACACAACGCCAAAAGTGATTTTTCTCAGTAGATAATTAAAAACTAAAAGGAAGAAAGATTGAAAGGATTCCAAGTCATCTCCCGGATTAGAGAGGACTTGGAGGAGAAAAAGAAGGTATCATAAATGAGATCCCAAATCGTCTTCATCCCGTGACAGAACCGACTGCGACGTCATTAAAGAGATAATGAAACGCAACAGAAAGAAAAGGCCTTTTACATCCCAATTCTCATCGTTGTTATCCCAGAGATTTCCGCATAAAAGGGCAAAGAATAAAACTTCGATGCAGAAGAAAGAGAGGAGGATTTTATGATGTAAATCCCGGGCTCTTCAAGATAAAAAAAGATGAAGACTTTGATGAAATCAAATTAAGTTAATTTTACTTTTATTGAAATGAAATCAGGATTAAAGGAACATGACTTTTTTATTGATGAGACTTAAATACTAAAAACTAGTTGAGATATTTTATTCTTTTGATATTAAGACAATACATTCTTAATTTACAATTAGCGATTTCATTTAATAAATTTTAACATATTTATTACTAATAACATTGCTTAGAACCCATATAAAAACGAATTATAGATATAATATAATAAAGGATAGTGATAAAATCTAACCACCAATTACCATAACATGCAAAGAGTTCTCCTTCAAAATTTCCTATGTCATAGGAATTGTATCGTCTGAACCATTTTGAGTATTTCAGAACTGCAATTCATTTTTAAAACTACGATTCATTGTTGTTTACACATAAAGCACACATTTGTCGAAGTCATTCGTCGTTAGAAGTGCAGAGATTTAGCAGATTCAGTTTTACCCAGGAAGCATCATATGGATCATCATAGGTCTTCTAAGCTTCAGTCACATTGTTTCACTAGCATTTAGAACGAACCCTCCTAAAGCCAGGAATATTCGCCTCTATCCCAAAGGAAGGACATTCCAGCATATATATATATTTAACACGCTGATCCCCAGACTAGTCACATATACTATCGATTCAGTAGCACTTGCAAAGTTTCCAAACAAACACATTTTGGAAACCCAATATGTTTTCTTCCAGGCTATCCCAGCCACTTATTATCTTTTATTGCAACAAAATGACCTATTTTTAATATACTACAAATAAATTACAACAAGATAAAATACATAAAGAGAATAACAAAAATAGCAGCACATTTTCTTTTGTGTGGGTGCAAAAATAAAAAAGAAGCCCTTAATAAATAAGAGAAAAACAAAGCTAAAAAAAGAATTTCTTTCCCCACGATAATTAAAAACTAAAAGGAAGAAAAAGATTGAAAGGATTACAAGTCATCTCCCGGATTAGAGAGGACTTGGAGGTGGAAAATGGGTATCATAAATGAGATCCCAAATCGTCTTCATCCGTGAAAGAACCGACTGCGACGTCATTAAAGAAGTAACGAAAAGCAACAGAAAAAAAAAAAACAATTTTTACATCCCATTTCTCATCGTTGTTATCCCAGAGATTTCTGCATAAAAGGAACAAAGAATAAAAAATTCGATGCAAAAGAAAGCAGGATTTTATGATGTAATTCCTAAGCTCTTCAAGATGAAAAAAAAAAAAAAAAAAGATGAAGGCCTCGATGAAATCAAATTAAGTTGATTCTGCTTTCATTTAAAAGCACTTAGGATAAAAAGAATTTGATTTCTTTACTGACGAGATTTAAATACTGTAAACTTGTTGAGATATTTTATTATTTAGATATTAACACAATGCATTCTTAATTTAAAATTAGGGATTTCATTTAATAATATTTTAACATATTTACTAATAACATTATTTAAAAGGAATATGTAAAGATTATAGATATAATATAATAAAGATTGTAATAAAATATAATCAGCAATTTCTATAATATGCTAAGATTTCTCCTTTAAAATTTCTTATGTCATAGGAATTGTATCGTCTGCACCATTTTTCAGTTTATCAGTACTGCAATTTCAGGACCTGATGACGGGCGCGCTCTGGCGCTGGGAACCACATTTTTCGTCCCTTCGGAGCCATGGATTTTTGTAGTGATTCGGAATACACTTAAATCGTAGGTCCCGGTTTAACATGATCGTAGAGAGTTGCGGGGTATGGTTACTGTGCGTCCGTAGCTTATCTTCAAGCTACACGCCCCTTCTGGGTAAAGCTAAGTGAGTAGGGTAGGGGAGAGCTTGCTTTATGGCATCAAAAACAACTGTCTAAGTAATTGCCAACTATACTAGAACAACAAAAAAAAGTACTGCAATTCATTTTTAAAACTATGCTTCATTGTTATTTACAAATAAAGCACAGTTTAAATGAAGTCCTTTCCCGTTAGAAGGGCTTCCCGTTAGTAGATTCAGAGTTACCCAGGAAACATTATAAGGAATATCATAGATCTTCTAAGCTGCAATCTTATTGTTCCATCAGCAATTGGGAACGAATTTTCTTACAGTCAGGCGTACTCGCCTCTATCCCAATGGAAGGACATTCCGGCCTATATATTTAGCATGCTCAACCCCGTTCTAGTCACACAAACTTTCGATATAATATTGCTTGTTAACTTTTCAATCAAACACATTTCAGAAATCAATTATGCTCTCTATCTGTCGCAGTCTCTTATTTTTTTTTATTGTAATAAAACAACTTATTTCTAAAGACACAACAAATAAACTACAAGATAAAGTACATAAAGAAAAACAACAACAAAACAAAAATCATATTTTCTTTTTTGTGTGTGTACAAAAATACGAATCCATGAAAAGAGAAAAATAAAGCTAAAGCGAATTTTTTTCTCCCAAGATAATTAAAACATAAATGGAAGAAAGATTGAAAGGATTACAAGTTCATCTCCTGGATTAGAGAGGACTTGGAGGAGGAAATGGGTATCATAAATGAGATCCCAATCCCGTGAAAGATCCTACTTGACGTCATTAAAAGAGATAACGGAAGGCAACATAAAAAAGTTTTTTTTTTGCATCCCATTTCTCATGGTTGTTAACCAAGAGATTTCAGCATAAAGGAACAAAGAATAAAAAACTTTCAGGCAAAAGAAAGAGAGAAAGGACTTTATGATGTAAATCCTTAGCTCTTCGAGTTGAAAAAAAGTTGAAGGCCTCACTGAAATCAAATTAAGTTAATTTTATTTTATTGAAATGCAATTAGGATAAAGAAATCTGATTTCTTTATTGATGAGATTTAAATGCTGAAAACTGGTTGAGATATTTTATTGTTTAGACATTAAGACAATGCATTCTTAATTTAAAATTAGGAATTTCATTCACTAACATTTTTAACATATTTAATAATAATATCTATGTGAGTTATTTTGTTGTTTAAATATTAAAAAAATGCATTCTTAATTTAAAAATCAGGAATTTCATTTAAAAGCATTTTAACATATTTACTAATAACATCGTTTAGAAGGCAAAAAAAAAAAAAGAAATATAGATATAATACAATAAATGATTGTGATAACATCTCACCAGCAATACAATATATGCTACAATTTCTCCTATAAAATTTCTCATGTCACGGGAATTGTATCGTCAGCATTATTTTCAGTTTCTCAGTACTACAATTTATTTTTGAAAATTATTCTTCATTGTTGTTATATAAAGCACACTTTAGCCGAAGTCATTAGCGATTAGAAGGGCAGAGATTTAGTAGATTCAGCCTTACCCAGGAAGCATCATAAGGATCATCATAGGTCTTCTAATCTGCAGTCATTGTCTCATCACCATTGAGAACGAACTCTCTTATGGCCCAGTGTATTCTCCTCGAGCCCAATGGAAGTGCATTCCAGCCTATATATTTAATACATTAATCCCCAGACTAGTCACATAACCTTTCGATTTTGTATCACTTGTTAAGTTGTCAATCAAAAACACATTTCAAAAACCTAACGTGCTCTAAATCATTCTATTCCAGCCTTTATTATAACAAAACAACCTATTTCTAAGACACAACAAATAAAGTACAACAAGAAAAAGTACATAAAGACACCAACAACAACAAAATAGCAGCGTGTTTTCTTTGTGTGGGTACAAAAATAATCCATGAAAAGAGAAAAAAGAAATCTAAAAGTGATTTTTCCCCCAAGATAATTAAAAAAACTAAAAATAAGAAAGATTGAAAGGATTACAAGTCATCTCCTGGATGAGAGGACTTGGAGGAGGAAATGGGTATCATAAATGAGATCTCAAATCGTCTTCCTCCTGTGAAAGAATCGATTGCGACGTCATTAAAGAGATAACGAAACGCAACAGAAAAGAAAGGGATTTCTGCATCAGGGATTTCTGCATTCTTATGCCGAAGGCATTTGCATAAAAGGAACAAAAATAAAAAGCTTCCATGCAAAAAAGAGGAGGAATTTTATGATGTAAGTCATGAGATCTTCAAGTTGAAAAAAGATGAAGGCCTCGATGAAATCAAATGAAGTTAATTTTCTTTTTTTTTTAAATGCGGTTAGGATAAAAGGAATCTGATTTCTTCACTGATGAGATTTAAATGCTGAAAACCTTTTGAGATAATTTGTTATTTAGATATTAATACAATGCATTCTTAATTAAAAAATATGGATTTCATTTCTAACATTTTAACATATTTAGTAATGTCTTTTAAAGGCATATAAATAAAGGATAATGGATCAAATATAATATTATGTATCATGCATAAAATATAATATTATGTATTATGGATCAAATATTATAGAGGATTGTGATAAAAAATCTAACCAGCAATTGCTATAATATGCTAAGATTTCTCTTTAAAATTTCCATGTCATACAAAATTGCTATATCGTCTGCACCATTTTTCGGTTTTTCTGTACTGCAATTAATTTTTAAACTAAAAATGTGCTTCATTGTCGTTAACAAATAAACCACATTTTAGCCGAAGTCATTCGTCTTTAAGGGCACAGATTTAGTAGATTCAGTCTTACCCAAGACCCATCATAAGCATCATCAAAAGGTCTTCTACTGCAGTCACATTGTTTCATCTTCAAGTCCATCGAAACTCTTCAAAAACCTGAGTACTCGCCTCTATCCTAATGGATGGCTATTCATGCCTAAATATTTAACATGGTGATCCCCGGATCAGTCAAAAACTTATTTATTATTGCTTTTTAAGTTTCCAATCAAAAACACTTCAGAAACCCAAACACTCTATATCAGACATTCCTACCCTCTTATTATCTATTATTATAAAAAAAAAAAAAAAAAACTTGTAACACACAACAAAAAAATAAATTGAAAGCTAAAGTGCATAAAGACAACAACAAAAAAATAAAAAAAAGCATGTTTTCTTTTTGCGTGTGTACAAAAATGACAATCCATGAAAAAAAAGAAAAACAAAGCTAAAAGAGATTTTTTTCTCCAGGATAATTAAGAAACTAAAAGGGAAAAAAGATTAGAAAGGATTACAAGTCATCATTAGAGAGGGAGTTGGAGGGGAAATTGGGTATCATAAATGAGATCCAAATCGTCTTCATACCTGTGAAAAAGAACCGACTGCGGCGTCATTAAAAAGAGATAACGAAACGCAAATGAGAAAAACGCTTTTACATCCCATTTCTCATCGTTGTTATCCCCAGGGATTGCATAAAAATAAACAAAGAATAAACGTCGATGCAAAAGAAAGAGAGGAGGATTTTATAATGTAAATCCTCAGCTCTTCAAATGAAAAAGTTGAAGGCCTCGATGAAATCCAAATTAAGATAATTTTTGCTTTTATTGAAATGCAATTAGGATAAAAGGGAATCTGATTTCTTTGATAATGAGATTTAAATGCTTATAATATTTGAGACATTAAAACAATAAATTCTTAATTTAAAATTAGGGATTACTTTTAATAACATTAACATATTTACTAATAATATCGCTTAGAAGGCATATGAAAATGAATGATAGATATAATATAATAAAGAAAGTGTTAAAATCTAAAAAGCAATTGCTGTAATATGCTAATTTTCTCCTTTAAAATATCCCTGTCATAGTCATAGAATTGTATCGTCTGCACCTGTTTTCAGTTTTCAGTACTGCAATTAATTTTTTAAAACTATGTTTCATTGTTGTTAACAAATACATCGCACCTTAGTCGAAGTCATTCGCCCTTAAGAAGGGTAAAGATTTAGTAGATACAGCCTTACTCAGGAAGCGTCATAAGGATCATCATAGGTCTTCTAAGTTGCAGTCACATTATTTAATCATCATTAAAAGAACCATCCTCTCGCCTCTATTCCAAGAGGGCTTTTCAGCCTATGTGTTTAACAAACTAATCCCCAGACCAGTCACTGAAACTTTCGATTCAGTATCACTTGTTAAGTTTCAATGAAACACATTTCAGAAACCTATCACTCTCTCCTATCAGTTTATTCCAGCATCTTATTATCTTTTTTTATAATAATACAACCTATTTCTAAGATACAGCAAATAAACTACAACAAGACAACAACAACAAAATACCAATCTGTTTTCTTTTGAGTGTGTACAAAAATTACGAATCCATGAAAAAAAGAAAAACAAAGTTAAAGAGATTTTTTCACAAGATAATTAAAAACTAAAGGACGAAAGATAGAAGGGATTACAAGTCATCTCCCGGATTAGAGAGGACTTGGAGGAGGAGGCGGTATCATAAATGAGATCCCAAATCGTCTTCATCCATTGAAAGAACGTAAAAAGAACTGCGACGTCATTAAAGAAGAGATAACGAAACGCAACAGAAAAAAAAAGCTATTTGCATCCCATTTCTCATCGTTGTTATCCCAGAGATTTCTGCATAAAAGGAACAAAAGAATAAAACTTCGATGGAAAAAAAAAAAGAGGAGGATTTTATGATGTAAATCCTCAGCTCTTCAAGAAAAAAAAAAAATATGAGGGCCTCGATGAAATCAAATTAAGTGAATTTTGCTTTTATTGAAATGAAATTAGGATAAAAAGGAATCTGATTTCTTTATTGATGAGATTTAAATGCTGAAAACTGGTTGAGGTATTTTGTTGATTAGGAAATTAAAAGACAATGCATTCTTAATTTAAAATTAGGGATTTCATTTAATAACATTTTAACATATTTACTAATAACATCGCTTAGAAGTCATTTGAAAAAGAATTATAGATAATATAATATTATGAATTATATATAAAATATAATAAAGGTGATAAAATCTAACCTATGCTTAGAATTTGCAATAATATAGCTTTTTTATGATTTTGCAATAATTGCAAATTATAGCAATGATATAATATGCCTTTAAAATTTCCTATGTCATTAGGGTATCGCATGCAACATTTTCAGTGGTACAACAACGTACAGCAAATGTCACAAAAAAAACTTTCAAGTTAACAGTATACATAGCAATAAAAATGTGGACGACTGAAATTTAGTAAAAGGAACCATCCATTATGTGCATATATTTCACTTCTGGTTATGTGATGGAGCGCATAAAGTTAGAAGTCGAATGAGCAACTGATGATTTTTTTTAGTAGTCGAATGTGTAACCTGTTTGTTCTGCATGTATTATAATCACTGTTTTTTTTTTTTAAACATTAGGGCTAAGGTGATAGTAAAAGGCATCCTGGTACAGTAATTAGATTTGCCTTATTGAATTGAATATGAAAATAGTTAAGATATTTTGTTGTTTTAGACATAAGGACAAATCATTCTTTATTTAAAATTAGGGATTTCATTTTCCCACATTTTAACATATTTATTAATAATATCTCTTAGAAGGCATGCAAATAAAAAAGAATTAATTTTGGTAATATTTAACCAACAATTTCTATGATATGCTAAGAAGTTTTTCTTTAAAATTTACTAAGTCATTGAAATTCATCGTTTGCAGCATTTTCAATGAAGCACGATTGCAAGAGCCTTAAATGTTAATATAATAACGGACAGCAAACGTTAGAAAGTAAACTTTCAGTAAATGGCTTATAAAGAAATAAAAAGTGATAGTCTCAAAATTAGTAAAGGAAACGCCTATTAGGTGCTTGTAGTTCTATCGTGATTCCATCATGGAAAGCATAAGTTAGTAATCGAATGAGTAACCAATTTTCTCTGGTGGGTGAATTGCAATCACCATTTTTAAAACGAATATACTCGGTGAAAACGAATATGCTTGTAAAAACTCTTTCCCTCGCCCTATTAATTTGATTTGCGTGATTGAATATCAAAGGATTTTCTCAGATGTTCAAGCAAATGATGGGCAGCTCCGTATGGGGAAATTATGGAAATATTCTCATAAGACTCTCTGTCTTTGCAATTTGCAGATTAAACATAAGACATTGGGTAATCAATTAACCTCAGTAAACTCGGGTATATATCTTTGGTGAACGATAATACCTTATACCTTGACATTAAAAACAAAATTTGGCACATATCTAGTGTAAGACATCTATTACAAAAATACAAATACGTA